>BHEV01083791.1:0-14990 GCA_004319985.1 Emydocephalus ijimae | reverse complement strand
ATAGTTCTCAGGATTAAATGCCTCTAAAAGTCCTGGATCAGCCAAAAAACTTTCTCTTGAAAACTTTCTCCCCTCTTCCTCTTGCTCAGTCTTGCCCAGCTGCTGGCTTCTTTGTGGTGGCCATTACAGACCGCCGCTTGACCGCCTTGGGAAAAGGGAGTTTTGCCGGGTGGGGAGGGGGTCTGCAACACCCCCAGACCTCTCACCAGCTCCCCCCTATCTTCAGCTGCCTCTACGGGGCAGCCTTAGCCTCCAAACCTGTGTAGATCGGAGGCACCAAAACGGCTAGCGCGGCAGGGATCGCGCAGGATCGCGAAACCCTGCCGATTGCGAAGCCGACAAACCGGAAGTTCCACCAAGCGGCGTCTCCTTTTGAGCCCCACTTTTGAGCTCCACCTGAGGAGCTTTGGCCAGTATTGGAAGAGGACTTAATATGCAACACAGGGAACCGATTTTGCAACTGCCCATTTGAATTAAAAATTCAGTGCTGATTGGTGAATTCCATCAATGAAATCCAGCAGGAAGTTTCAGCTCTTATTTTGCTCAGACTGATTTTGTAATCAGTTTGTGTGCTAATTAACTTATAAATTGATTGCTCAGTGCTTTGGCTGTTTGGTTTTTCTTCTGCTGGGTGGTGGTAATTCCCCCCCACACACTTTTTACAGCTATTTTGCTCCGGATCCTCCCGCTTATGGCAGGAGTAATTAATGATATTGCTATGAGGTAATCAAGGTCCCCTTCCGTCTTCCTTAAAGAAACAGGACGGCTGTTGTTGGCTCCACCCTGGTGGATGGAGGGAGGGCCGAGGAGGCGGCTGGAGCAGGGCCCTCCAACTGGGCCGCTTCAACTCCAGAATTCCTCAGCCAGCTCTGCCAAGGTTGGGGCCCCCTGGGCTGGGGGTGAGTGGAGATCCAGGCAGGGGAGACTCCCATGTTGGACTCCTGCTTCCTCCTTTGGTGTCCGTGGAGATGCTCCATCCTCCAGGTCGCTGTTGGCCCAAAGGTGCTTTCTTGCTTTTCTTCCTTTGAAAAGGCTTTGCTTTTCACCCAAGAAGCTTCTTCCATTCTGACTGGATTCCTTTGGGGAATTTTGTCTCAGAACCTGAATGAAAACGCCTGAGAGACCAGCCAGCTTTGGGCAGAAGGCCATGGTGTTGGACGTGTCCCGATATGGTTCACTACGGGACTCCCCGGAAGTTCCAGGGCAAGGCCAGCTGGGATGAGTTCTTCCTTTGCGAGCGTGAGCCATGCCCTCCGTCATGCCAGAGTGAGTGGGCAGAACAGACCTGCACCCGGGGGGGGGGCATCATGGGGCAGGAGAAGGGAGCTCTCGTTCTGACCCATGGAGACCTTACCAACTGTTGCTGTCTGAAGGGAACATCCCTGAGGTCCGAAGGAAACCATTTGACCCAACCTCTCCTTAAACTGGAGTAACCTCCAGAGTCGGAGTGGTTGAAATGGCTGGTCAGAGCCCAGGAGGTTCTTCCGCCAAAGAGGTTAAAGAGAAGAGGAGTGAAAAGGCCTGGAAAGTCAGTTCTTCCTTCGGCTCTGCACTCAGCTTTCTCTCCCACATGGGCCCCTGGCCTCTAGTGTGTCCTACTCGGCCTTCCCCCTGATGGGCACAGAGGGGGCATTGTTGGGCACCCCTCTTCTGACACCTGTCTCCAGGAGAAATGGCCCGATGCTGCTGCTGTTTGATCACGAATGGGTAGAGACAGCAAGGCAAGAGGCTCAGGGTTGTAATTCTGATTTTTCCTGATGTGGGTACTCTGTTCCCAAGCACTAAGTACCACGGTTTCTATGAGGAATAGTGGCTTATGGTATTGGGGTAGTGATAGCGGTGAGGAAAGACTGAAAGCTGGAGGAAGGGGAGGAAGCCAGGGATTTTTATACAGGAAGGATGAAAAAGCCACGGATCTCCATAAACTCTAGAGATGCTGTTTCTGGCCCAGGTGGAACATACAGATACAGATTAAGAGAGTCGGAAGGGGGCTTGGAGGTGCTCTAGTCCAACCCCCTCCACCCGAGCAGGAAACCCTACACCAGGCTTGTCCAACCCGTGGCCCGCAGCCCGCATGCGGCCCAGGTTACCTTGTAATGTGGCCCAGTGCCCACCCCAACCTTTGTGCAAGAGCCAGCGAGGAGGAGGAGGAGAGGCAGGCGTGAGGCGGGGCGAGGCGAGTGCCACACCAAGCAGCAACAGAAAAGGCAGGCGCCGTCAGAGGGTCCCGCTCCGCCACCTCCTGCTGTTGCCACTGCTGCTTCTGCCGCCACCGCCGCTGCTGCTGCACGAGCCTCCCGGTCCTCGCCTTCCAGTCCTGCTGCATCCAGCCAGGCCATTTGCAGGAGGAGAGGTAGGCATGAGGCGGGTGAGGTTTCTCCCCCCCCCTTTATTTTATGTGCGGCCCAAACCAAATTTTCATCTTCTAATGTGGCCCAGGGAAGATGAAAGGTTGGACACCCCTGCCCTATACCATTGGTGGCAGAGGGCCACCCAGTCTCTTCTTGAAAGCCTCCAGGGATGAAGCTCCCTCCACTTCCAGAGGCAACTCCTGTTCCATGGGTTATGCTCAGAGTGGATGCAAAGGGTGCTGACCAGCTGCAGGGTCCTCGGTGTGGCTGACCAGCCGAGACAGAGGGAGCAGCGCCTTCTCCTGCTCTCGACACAATACTGTGGTTGATGCAGCCAAGGACTGCCGCATCCCATCCCATCCCTGGTTCATTTCCAGTTTGGGACCCGCGGAGGGCCCCAGAGGCAGGCCCCGCTGCCTAAGAGGCTCCCCTCCACCCAGAGCTTGCCTGCCTGGCCCACAGCTCGAGTCTTCCGTCACTTAAAGAGGGTGATGGTGTTGGGACTGGAAGCTAAAACCTCGGAGGAACCGTTGCAGGAATCGGGGCTGTTTCATCTAATGACAGAAGGACTGGAGGGGGGTCAGGATAGCAGTTTTCTAGTGAGGGGCTGCTCCAGAGAAGAGGGGGGGGGTCAACCTCCAGGGCCCCCGAAGGCAGCAGGACAAGAAGGTGGAAACTAACCCAGGAGAGACTGGCAACCTGCAACTAAGGGGGAACCTCCTGACAGAACAATTGAGTGGGGTGAAGTTGGGGTTGCTCCATCTCTGGAGGGTTCTAAGGTAGGGGGCCTCCTGCCTGAGTAGGTGGTTGGACTCGACCGCCAAGGCCCCTCCCCGCGATTCTGTGAAGATCTGGAAGCTTGAGCAGCACTGCTTTGCTGGATGCCCCCGCCGGGGGTGGTTCTGCAAAGAGGCCTTGGGGGAGGGAGGGCTGCTCCGTGGGGTCTAGTCCTACTGAAGACCTGCGCACCACACGGCCACCTCACCCCCAATACAACCTTCCGCCTGCCCACCTGCCACTGTCCTGGATGCCCCACAAATCCAAGCTGTGGCATCTGAAGGACGAGGTCCTTGCAGGCAGGATGACCGAGGAATCCAGCTCCCTCTCCCACCCGAGGCCCCCACAAGGCAGGCAGGCAGGCAGGCAGGCAGGCAGGCAGGCAGGCAGGCTGTGGGACGGAGGAAGAACCCGGCCCAGCTTCAGCCCTGGCTGGAGACCGAGAAGCTGAGCTCGCTGGGCTACATCTGCCTGGAAACACTTTGGGGAGGCTGCCCATTCATCTGCACCGAGGCCACCTGCTCCCCGCAGCCCCCTCCTTGCAGTCACCCTGACTGGTTTGATGAGGGTGATGAGGAGATACAGGCGTTACTTGTTGAAAAGCGTCACCTTCATCGTGTCCGTCAGAAGGACTGACCATCAGCTGCCAAGAAAAATGCCTTTCCCGGGGCTTGTAGGAGAGTCCAGAGTGAATGGTGAAAAATGCAAGATGCCTGGCTCAGTGCCAAGGCAGGCCCAATGCAGAGATAGGAGGATATACACGCCGTCTTTGAAGCCCTGACCTCTCTCTGCAGGCCTCCGTCGCTGGGGGTTTCCCCCCTCCCGGTGTAGAAGGCACAGTTCTGCTGGTGGAGCCGGCTTAGACCCCACAGAGGCACTTTGAAGCGGTCCTCAGTTGACCCCCTTCTCTTAACCGTGGGCCAATTCTCCAGGCCAGCATCCACAGCGCCACAGGTGAGCCACTCTAGGAGCTGAACTCAGAAACTGCCCACCAGCCATCTGTGGGCAAAGCCCTGGGATCAGATGCCACTCTGGCAGCGATCTCCAAGGTTGGTAGTCCTGTATCGGTAGAGAAAGTCCCCGAGGTATCCCAGTCTTTTGGGGAACAAGGATCCATTTCTCAGGAACTTAAAGACGCCTCCGTCACATACCTGCACAAGAGGAAGGGCTGCCAACCAGTCAGTCCCAAAGGGGCCTTCTCAAGAGGCGGCTGGGCTTTTTCCGGTTTTCCTTGAAGCTGAAGAAGCTTCTTAGATGAGAAGTGAAAGGTCTTCAGTTGCCTCTTGGGACATCCATGACACGGATGTGACTGAGAATCTTCAGAGATACCTGTCAACAAGTACTTGACAACCACTGAAGAATCTTGTTGCTGTCCATGCCAGGACAGTCCCTTGCAAGATTCTTCACCTGGAGACTGGCCAGCTGCCAGAGTCACTGTGGGCTTCCAAAGAGGCTGTGGGACCATTCACATGATTTTGGCTATGTTCCAACTTCTGGAGAAGCTTCAGGGGCAGAACTGTGAATTCTATACAATCCTTGGGGACCTCACAAAACACTTCAATTCTGTCGCACCCCCCCCCCAAAGGCCTGACAAGGATTATGTCAACGTTTGGCTGCCCTGCCAAATTCATCCCGAGGCAGTCGGGGCCACGTTGGACCGTCCTCTGAGGCATCCCTGGAGGCCGGAGGGGATTCAGCAGGGCTGTGTGCTGGCACCCACATTGTCCATGTCGACTGTGAGGCTGAGAGTGATGCCTTTCAGTGCAGAGACCCTGGAAGCAGCCCAAGACCTGGTGGGCGGGGAGCTCCTTGCCCTGAGGAGACTGCAGGCTTCTCTTTCTCTCCCAGGGTCCGTAGACTGAAGGGGTCCTCAGAGCCAGGGATGCCGGTCAGTGGGGACAAATTCTGCAGGGCTTGTGATAATTTTGGACTGATCATCACCTTCCCAAAGACTGGAGCCCTGGGCCAATCTGGTCCTCATGCACCAGGCCCAGAACCCAAAATCAATCACAATCACAACCACAAAAGGGCAGAAACGTCCACCTCGGACCACTCCAGTTTCCCTGGCAGCGCCTGTCCCCAGCAGTGACGGTTGAGGCAGAAGCCGGCAGCAGGAGAGCCAAGGTGACCTCGGTTCAGTCGGCTGGGGAGGGGATGGATGTTGAGCAATCAGCCCAGCAACCAAGTTCAGCCACAAAGGCCCGCAGAGCCATGGGACTTTCCCTGCCCTTCCGCAGGCCTGTCGAAGGCATGCAAGACAGTGCAGCCACTCCCACCCGAGTTGCATCAGAGGGCTGGATAAAGTACCAGGTGTTGGAGTTCTCTCTAGAACAGGCCTCCCATCACTCCACACACGGCTGACGGGAGCGCAGACCGGTGGGCAGAGCCTGTCATGTGTACGCCGGACAAGCGGGCACCCAGGCGGCTCCTTTCGGGGAACTTTGGGCTGGAAGATGCCCTCACGGAGGGCAGAAGGGACACGGCAAAGAGCCACCAAAGGCCTCCCTCTGGACACAGACACAGACACTTGGCCACTATAGGGATAGAACCGGCCTCCTTCACAAGCAAGGCTCAATGGGAGGACAAGCTGGGTCAGTCTAGAGAGTGCCAGGACTGCCCCGTCCACACCTATGCTTGCCCAATGAGTCCCAAGACCTTCCCTGCCCGAATTGGCCTGACCAATCACCTTCAGACATGCCACGCTTAGTTTTGACATGTTGAGATCTTCATCCACAATGATGGACGAACAACAACAAACTGTTCAGGACCTCAGAAAGACGTTGAGACGACCTCCTTCCTGCTGCTTGGTGCAAGTGGGGGCAAAGGGACATAAACCGTCAGGCATCGACTCTTCCCTGAGGTTCAGGCGCTGGCAGCGAGGAGAAGCTCACGGGCATGGGCGCGGCTTCCCCAAGTGAAGCCAAGCGATGCACTGAAGCCCAATCAACAAGACATCCCACGTAGCCAAGCCTCAGCCGCCCCCTCCCCCGCCCCCCACGGTGTCTTTGCCAGGACTCGGTGGGTCTGTGCCGGGCATTGCAGGGTTTCCTTATCCAGCTGCCCTGATGGCTTTTCCGGCCCATCACAGCTCCCTCAGCATCCATGGTCCCAGCCCCTATTAGAACTACCCAGGCCTTTCCCAGCTGGGAATCAGACCTGGCCTGAGACCGCCTGGGTTGCCCTTGGGTAGGACTCTGGAGGGTGGGGAGGGAGGGAGCCCCAGTCCTGCTGGACTCCTCAGAGGCCTTTGATTCCTGGGTCCAGGTTCCTTCTGGACTGACTGGGAGGGAAGTGACTATTTCCTGACTGTCGGAGCGATTCATCAGGGGAGAGGCTGGCTGGGCACTCCATCATTCGAGGTCTTCAAGAAGAGACTGGGAAGCCACTGATCTGAAAAGGGTCCCCTGCTTGAGCAGAGGGTTGGACTAGAAGACCTCTAAGGGCCCTTCCGGGATTCTGTAATCCTCTTATTCTGTCCATTGTCATGCCGTAGTCCACCCTATAAGGGTCACACAAGGGGTCCCCCTGCAGCTTCAGCGGAAGCCCCTGTGGGAGAGGCACCCTCCATCTGCCAGCACTGCATCTCCACCTCGGGTTGGACAGCAGAGGCAGGAGGACTTGGGCAGCACCTGGAGGCAGGAAGGGGCAGGAGGGGCCCAAACCTGAGACAAGATGGAGGCTTTCCAGACTCAGGAGGCAAAGGATGGCCATCCCCAGAGTCCTCAGGCTCCTCCTCCCTCTGGCAATGCCTTGGCTCATCCAGGGGCCACTCGGACATCCCTCCCCGCATAGGTCCACAGGGGGAGGGCAGGACCATGCCCCACCTGCTGGGATGTCCTCCGGACAAACGCTTCATCCTGGCATCCAGCCGTTCCTTCTATTCCCCCCCCCCACCAGCCTTTGGTCTGGGGATTGGCAGGAACCGAGGTGCCACGCTCCCCATCAGGGGCAGCCCACATCTTCTCCAGCACCCCCAACAAGAAAGCGCCTCCTGCCTCCTCCAGGATCTGCAACAGGCTCCCCATCCTGGCAAAGGGCTCAGTCCGGGCTGGGTCTTTGCATCAGCCCAGCTGAGAGCAGTTTCTTGGCCAACTCTGGTAAAGCCCACAAGCTCAGGACCCAAGGACCCCCACAACGGAAGGGGACATCTGGCTGCAGCCAGCTCACCACGGCTGATTCACCACGGCCAACTTGCTGAGAGACAATTCAACAATTCAACTCAATTATTTGAAATTGTCTAAAAAAGTATTTTAATTTTTATCATTCACATTTCATCTTGTCCCTCCTTTGCCATTCTTTCTTTCATGATTCTATTGCACTTTTTTTTTTCAATATTATCCTATTTCTTGTCCCTGGTGATCTGGCCGTGGTGATTTGGCTGTGGAGAGTTGTCACAGACCCTTGCACCAGGGGTCTTCAGCTGGATAGGCTTCTGGCCAAGAGAAGCACAAGGAACCCCCAACTGAACCCAGGACCTGGTGCTGTGGACATAATATATTTAAATATCAGCAAGGCATTCGACAAAGTGGACCACAACCTACTTCTTAGTAAGCTAGAAAAAAGTGGAATAGATAGCACCACCACTAAATGGACTTGCAACTGGCTGGCAAACCGTACTCAATGAGTAGTCCTTAATGGGTCTAAGTCTACATGGAGGGAAGTAAGCAGTGGGGTGCCACAAGGTTCCGTCTTAGGCCCAGGACTCCTCAATATCTTCATTAACTACTTAGATGAGGGAATAGAAGGGGAACTTACCAAATTTGCAGATTATACTAAGCTGGCAGGAATAGCTAACACCCAAGAAGACAGGCTCAAGATCCAGATGGATCTTGACAGACTAGATGGTATCTAACAGACTAGACGGTATCTAACAAAATGATCTTGACAGACTGGGCGGTATCTAACAAAATGAAATTCAATGAAATTCAATGTAGAGAAAAGTAAAGTCCTACACTTAGGCAAGAAAAAACAAAAGTACACATATAGACTGGGTGAAACCAGACTCAATAGCAGGAACTGTGAGAGGGATCTTAGTGGACAACCAGCTAAATAGGAGCCAATGATATGCAGCAGCAGCCAAAAAAGCTAATGCAATCCTAAATTGCATTAACAGAGGGATACAATCAAGATGAAGGGAGATACTAATACCATTCTATAAAGCCTTAGTAAGGCCACACCTAGAATACTGCATCTAGTTTTGGTCACCACATTATAAAAAAGATGTTGAGACTCTAGAAAAAGTACAGAGAAGAGCAACCAGGATGATGAGGGGACTGGAGGCTAAAACATACAAGGATTGGTTGCAGGAACTGGGCTTGGCTAGTCTAGGGAAGAGAAGGACCAGGGGAGACGTGATAGTGGTCTTCCAATATTTGAGGGGCTGCCACAGGGAGGAAGCGGTCAAGCTATTCTCCAAGGCCCCTGAAGGCCAGACAAGGAACAATGGATGGAAATTGAACCAGGAGAGATTCAACCTGGAAATAAGGAGGAATTTTCTGACAGTGAGAACAAGCAACCAATGGAACAGAAGTTGCCCTTGGAAATGGTGGGAACGCCATCACTTGAGCCTTTCAAGAAGAGACTGGACTGCCATTTATCAGAAATGGTGTAGGGTCTCCCACTTGGGCGGGGGGTTGGACTAGATGACCTCTAAAGTCCCTTCCCACTCAATCTGTTATCTGGTGCCAATCAACCAGCCAGAAGGCCAGGTGTGGCTGGGCAGAGCCTGGCAAGGCCTTGCCCACTAAAGCAAAGTGGGCCCAGCAGGGCAGGGAGGCAGGGCTCCCAGGAAGAAGCCCAGGCTGTATCACATGGTCCCTGCCACGCAAGGAGTGACATGGAGCCTCACCAGACGTCCATGGAAGGCGTGGGAGGTCCTAACGTGGCACAGCCAAGCAGAGGCAAAGCAGCCCCTTTCCCTTCCTGGCTGCTGCTGGGATTGACGAAGGAGGGCCAGGTGTTGAGGCTCGGCCACTCTGAAAGGCTCCAGACCTTCTCGGAAGTCCGGTCTCTTCCTTGTGAGGAGGCTCTCGGGGCTCCCAGTGAAGGACCGAAGGGCTGTGAAGGGAGGCGTTACAGCCACCAAGTGGGCGAAGAAAGGGTGATGTGCCAGACTGGCACACACAGGAAGGCTTCGCATCCATGCTGCTGGCTTGGCAGCTCCCCCACTCCATTTCTTCTCCACTCCCAGCTCTGGGGACCCTCCTTCTCCTCAGCGCCAGGTGAGGCATGGGGAGGTCATGAAATGCAGGTGGGGAGGGGGCTGTGAATCAGCAGCAGCCTCTTTGGGCCCCAGCCAGCTCCTTCCACTGCCCTCTGATTTATTGGTAGAATTGCTTTATTATGTATGAATTAAAATTAATTGCATTTTTAGTAGCTGTGAACAATGGATATTTGTTGCACAACGTGTTATGGTTACAGACTAGTAATTTTATTGTTGATGATACTGAATTAATTGTTATGGATGGAACCGGCTGATTGTGCGGTGCTTAACGTGTGGCTTTGGATTCAGCTTATTCCTGTTAAATTTTGATGCATGGCTGTAATTCCCAGACTGGCTCAGGAGTGCCAGGAAACTCGCAAGCCACTGAGTTTGCCCATCCATCAAGGCCCAAGGGAGGCTCCTCTGCCCAACGCCAGCATGTGGGAATCGTTCAGCCTGGGGGCTGCTTCAGGTGGGCCCCCCCATGACTCTGCCACCGCAGCTGGAGGCTCCCTGAGGAGTCCTCTGTCTCCATAGCCCTTCCTGCTTGCCGAGCAATGTCCCTTCCCGTGTGGGAATGAGGGGCATAAACATACGTAGCCACAAAGGCTCAGCCAGAATCAAAGGAAAAGGGGAGGACGCAGGGGGTGTTTTCTTCCCTTCCTCCTGTCAAATGTTGTGGCCCTGCAGGGAGCAACAGATTGCATGGATGGACGGCACCAACCGGAACAGTTGGACTGCACAACCAGGAGGGTCGTTTTCCAGGTGAGGTATCCCTGGCAAGAGACAGGAGGGGATATTTTTGGAAGATGCAACTCATGCATTTGACTTTGAGCTGAGTCCTGTGTGGGTCGAGGGCCAGCATGGTGAGAGGGGAATGGGCAGAGTCCACGGGAGGAAGAGGCCGACAATAACAAGTGTGCAATTAAAGGAAGGAATGGGGTCAGGAGCCAAGGGGGTGGGGTAGGGGGTGGTTCCCAGGGGCAGAATATGGGGAACAGAGAGAGAGAGCAGGTTTCTTAGAAGTCTAAAGGCAGGAAAGCAAATACAATTTATTGCCAATGGCCATAAACATAAGAGAAATGCAGGAATGGAGGAGGAGTGGGGGGGGGCACTTATTTATTCCATTTATATGGGTTCCCAACTCAAATTCATGGCTCTGGGTTGCTAGCAACATTGTAAAACAAAACAATAAAAACAGACACATAAGGTAAAAAGAGAGCAACATCAACTGCACAACCAGCGCCCAGCTCCCCCACACCCTGGGTCTCCATACTGAGGTTCAGGATCTTGCAAAGGGCCCACAGGCTCATGGCCAATCTGACCTCGGGGGGTGGGGGGGGAGGTAATTCTGGGGAGGAAAAGGAGCATCTCTGGGTGCCCACAAAATGGCTCTTGGGCAGACCGAGGCCGCCTGGATCATCCGCAGAGTCTCCTATGTGAAGGAACTACATGTGCCAGAGCCTGTGTTCTACAGTGGCTGGGAAAAGTGTAGTGACACGAGAGAAGAAGACTACAGGCTTGCATGGAGACGCAAGGATGTACGAACATTTGTGTGAGACTACAAAGAAGAGGAAATAATGTGGGCTGAAGAAGCTACTTTAGACTGTCAAGCAGGCTGGAGATCTGGACGGGGGTCCTCCTTAGGTCTGGCCGCAGAGCGAGACTCATAATGGGAAACTTTGCCCAGATATTGGTTTGCAAACCAACCAATCTGAGGCTGCAAGATCCTAGAAACCCTCTGTGACCTTCCAGAGATTGGAGAAGAGAGCAGGGCATCAGGGAAGAGGTGGCCAAAGAGGTAAAAACACGGCAAACTTTGGGGAAAGGTGGGTGTGTTGTCTGCAGAGTCCAGATGCTGTGGGAAAAGCAGCTGAAGCACAACCCCGGATTCAACAAGCCCACAGAAGAAGGCGGTGCCTCTGACGACCGTGGATGAATGTAAGGACCCAGGGACAAATCAACGTCTCCACGGATACCCCGTTTGGTGATCTCCGAGGGACCCTGGATAGCAGAGTGCCAGGAGAGCGAAGGGATCCTTCCGTCAACATGGGGGAAAGGCCAGAGGCTCTGGGTAATAGGAGGGGCTGATCAGCCTCAGATCAACACTCCAGAGCAGATCATTAACCAATGGGTTGCCGAGCATTTAGGAAAGAGCCACAACGTGGCTTCATTAAGAGTAACTCAGGCCTGACTGGTCCCAATGCCTCTTCACAGAGCGACTGTCCATGGCTTGTGTCTGTGGCAGGGCAGTGGCTACTCTTCAGCGAAGAGTCCAGTGTGAGTCCAGGTGGCTGGGGGTGTTGCCACCATTACGCAGCTACAAAGCTGGCTCATAATCAGATGCAATGAGGGAGCCCCAATGGCTTCCACCTCGTGCTGGGAAGAACCTCCGATGGTCAGGAATGAGAGGGATTTGCCTGGGAAGCTCTGGCCTGTCCTGTTCTGGAGGACCAGCGGTCAGCCCCTGGGCTTCCTGTCCACTAGGCAGGAAGGGCCACTCTCTTTGTCCTGTGGACGTTGCAGAGAGAGAGAACCTGCATAGAATGGACCCAAAGGCTGAGAAGCATTGGAGAATCCGGAGGCTTGGGCTTCTTCTGCCCTAGATAAGCCCTGGATCAGGGATTCCCAGAGGCCAGATCAGCTGGCCTTGGTTTGCTCAACTAGGATGCATCTGTCCAAAGGTTCGAATCCCTCCTCCTTCTTCTCAGGCTCCATTGCAGAGAATACCCAAGAAGCTGCTGCCTCCTTAAGTGTCAACTGGAGAAGGAAGAACAGGCCCCTTTCTTTAGTTTCTTTATGGAAAAGCCGCCACAATCGGCTGCTATCACATGCATTGTTTCAAGAGGCTTGTTTGGGGCTTTTGAAGAGACAACCCCCGCCCCCGGAAAACATTGATCTTTAGGACTTATGAATGGAAACCCACCTCGCTCTGAAGGCTGCTGCAGCCGCTCCTGCAGGAAAGTTGAGAAAGAAAACTCAGCAGAGATGGCTGTGGTCAGCCAGAGTGGAGTTGGTTGGTGGTTTCTCTTCTCCACCAGTCAGGCAAGCAGTTAGTCAGCCCTCTCCTCCCCCCAGCGCGAAGCCCTGCAAGGGCTGTCCCAGGGGCTTCTGCGGCTGCCCAGCCCAGCGGAGTGGGCAAGTCGACCATGGTTCACTCAGCTCCGACCGGAGGGGGGGGGGTGAAGAGGACACCTCTTGAGATCCAGCGGAAGCCATTCCACTCCAAGGACAACTGAAGGGCCCAGGTGGAAGAAGCAGTGGTACTAAAGCCCCCCCCCCTGCACCCCCTGCCCTTTCTGTGGGCAGCATGGCCGGCAGGTGTCTCTGCCCACCTGGGCAAAATGTTTGATTCCCCACAGGTGAGGACAGGGTGCCCGGCTGCCTCTGAGAAAGGCCCCGCCCCCTAGGCAGAAGGAACACTTCGGCAATCACATTTCACTCAACCGTCACCTCCCCCCCTCCATTTGGGCTCCAGCCAGCATCTGTGGCTGTGATCCGAGGTGCCTGAAATTGCCCCTGGCAGATGCCCGCTCTCTTCCTCTGCCTGACTGGACTGCTCGGAGGTGGCACTTTGTGCAAAGAAGGAAGACAAAGCCATACCCCGCAGAGGGTCCGGACACCACACTCCAAAACAGAGAGGAGCCCAGGCCTTAGGCAGCCTGAGGGACCCCAGGTGAAGGCTGGCTAGCAGGGCGTCCGCTCTCGTTGTCTCCAGGCTGGATTGGGGGCTCCAGGAGGATGCGGCGGCCTCCCCTCGGCTTCTCTCCCACAACTCCTGAGCTCCATTGCAGGTCGCCCTTCACCTTTTGCCCCGAAGTGACCCCGGCTGGCCAGGTGGCATGTGTGAATTGGCCTCACGGGGCGAGGGGAGCAAAAAAACTCCGCGTTGAAACTGGGCCCTGACCGCCCCTGACTGGCAGGTTTCCCAGCCCGGCTCTAAAGCAGGAGCCTCTCCGGAGCTTCAGCGCGTCTTTTGCGGAGCTCTTCCCGGAGTTTTGCGTCAAGTCGCCTCTCTCCCTGGCCGGAGTCCCGCCCGAGCGGCGCCCGCTGAGCTTGCAGGCGGAGGGAGAGGCACGAAGGCCTCCGGTCCAGCGGCGCCTTCCCGTGGCCCCACCTGTCCGGCGCGGGGAAAGCGCCTTCCTGCCGAGGGCGGGGCGCAGCTTCTCCCGGAACGCCGCAGCGGCCGCTCCTGCCGGCGCCGCGGAGCTATCCTCGCCCGCGGTGCTGAAACTGACCGGGCGGGCGGGGCCTTCCCCGACCCTGCGGGAGCAAAGCGGCCTGACATGGCTGGCAGCCCCGGGCACGGCCCTGGTCGGCGGGGCGGGGCTGGGGGGCGACCATATCGGTGAGGAGCATCGTGGGGGTGGGGAGGCAGGCTTTCCGGGAGAGCGCCAGGCGGGGCTGGCCCCGGGACATCGGGGGAGACTCCCTTGCGCCGGACAGAACCTCAAGCGGACAAAGGCGTGCAGCAGCAGCAGCGGCGGCGGCGGCAGGCGAGCCCCCCCACCCGCGGGAACTGTTCGTCGAGCCTGGACTAGCGCGTTTCGCCAGCCCCGATCGCACCCCTCCCGCCCCCTCCAAATTCGCTGTTATCCACAGGATCTCGACAGGAATTCGAGCGGCCTGGGCGGAGCGACACTCCCGCCCGAGCCCAGCGGCACCTACCTTCGGGGCGACGGATCCAACGGGAGAGGCGAGCGCCAGCGACGGCGACCCTGCCCACCTCTTTCTCCTGCGCCCTTGCCGGTGGATGCGCAAGGCGATGTCTCCAGCCCGTCCAGGAAGGCTGGGCCGGTGCAGGCTGCCCGCTGGAGCCCGATCCACTCGTCCGCTGGCCGAAGCCGTCTCTGCGGAGAGGTGTCCCCGCCTGGGCGCCGGGCGGCGGCAGCGGCGCTTCCACCCCGTCCGCTCCTGACCTGCATTGACGTCACTGCGTCACCAGGTTTCCCCTGGAAACACTGAGCAGCTAAAAATAGCAATCCGCCGAGTCAGCCCCGGAGAGGCAGCCAGCAGCCACCGGCCAGTAGAGTCGCCGTGGGCCGTTGAGGAGCGTTGGTGGGGAGGGGCTGGGTCCCGAGGAGGGAGAGCACCCCGACGGAGACAGCTATGGGAGCTGCCGCGAACAACGGGCAGAAGGAGGCCTTGAGGCTGCTAGCCCCGTCCAGTCGCTTTTGAGTCTCTTTTGGGGTAGATGGCAGCTCCAGGCTGGCCGCAGCAGATGAACGTGGCGCCTTTCCCCAGCTGACCTCCGAGCAGCACTGGGGGGAGGGGGGGCTGCGCAGCCTCCTGGGCCTAAGCCAGCGGGCAGGGGAAAGGCCCCCGAGGAAACGTGAGACGCTAAGTGTACCTGAGGTGGGGGAGGGGGGGCTGGCGGACGCTGAGCTGCTCAGTGTTGACGGCTCTTCCAAGGACCCCAGCAGGGCTTTGGAATGCCAGAAGTCCTTGCCTGCCCTTGGGATGGGGATGCCCAGTGGCTGTCTGGCCCCAGGAGGGCTCTGGAAAAGAGCTTGGCTTCAGGCAGGGGAAAGGACTGCCTCTTGCCCTCCCTCCCCCCCCACACAATCAACCCTTCCTTTCCTGCTGCATCCGCACAGGGAAGGAGGGAAGGAAGGAAGGAAGGAAGGAAGGAAGGAAGGAAGGAAGGAAGGAAGGAGGGA
>BHEV01083784.1:0-11018 GCA_004319985.1 Emydocephalus ijimae | reverse complement strand
TGAGCAGGCCTGCCGGTCCTGCTGCTTTAAACTAGCACGCTGCAGCGATCGGAGAGATAAGGAAGCCGAAAACAAAATGGCGCCTGGCCACGAGGCGGCGCTCAAAATGGCGGCCGCCTGCTACGTGGACTTGCAGGGCCCTTCTGCAGCGACCAGGAGACTCCACAGGGGCAATCCAAGGTCCCCAGGGGAAGGACAGAGAGAAAGGAACCAAAAGGAATTCAAACGGCAGGAAAACGGAGTTTGGTGGGGGGGGGAAGGAATGAAACGGAGCGTTTTAATAAAGTGGAAGAAAAACGGCAGTAAGGCAATGGAAAGAGGTGGGGGGGGGCAGCTGTAAAGGTTTGCTAGCCTTCCCCCAGGCACCCCCTGGGGCCGGGAGAGCCTCCCAGGGGACTCTAGAAATTAAAAAGAAGGAACCAACTGCGCAGGGTTAAACGAGAAAAACAATTAAATGAATTAAATACCACCTGGAGAAGAAAGAATTAACGAATCAAATAGGGCTTTCCTGAAACGGCCAAGAGCACATCCAAAAACTGCCTACTCTGCACGAAGGCTGAGCATAAACTGGGGAACGAGGTAACGAGCCACGTGATGGAAGGAGGGGCGTTCCTCAGAAATTAAGCTCAGCCTATGACAGCGGAGACTGAAGCTCCACCCACTATCTGGAAGATCCGAGCAGCTCTAAGGAGAATAAAGCCCACTTACCATTTCTGCCCCACCTCCCTCCAAGTGTTGGCAGCCAGCTGGCAAGAGTTTGTTCCTTGCCTTAAACCCACTTCCATCGGAATGCCAACAATACGCTGGTGACAATCTGCTTCCCAGCTCAGTTCCTTTCTCCCTACGTGTCCCAATGGTCATCTGGTTCACAAGAATCAATCAAAGGCTAAAGCAGTGGTGGTATTCTACCAGTTCAGCCCAGTTTGGCCGAATCGGTAGTTCCAACGATAATCTGTGAGCAAACCGGTTTGCACTGACAATCAGCTGCTGGGCCCTCCCACGTACCCCGGCTCTATACTGACTTTTATTTCCTGCTTTTCAACTTCAGCGGCTTCGCACGGCACAACTGATTGCTGTGCATCATCATTACACACAGGGCTTGCAGCAGAAGGTACAGTTACAAACACTGCGCGCATGAAGCACATGCTCACACCAAACTGGTCGGCAAATTTTTTGAAATCCACCACTGGGATTTCAAAAAGCCAATCCACTGAAGCATACAAGTAACAATACACATGGCAATCCAAGTACTAATAGTCAGAAAACTGCATTTGTGAATAGGTGCTCAGTAACTTCATAGGAGCTATGCTACCACCAATCCAAAAGGAAAAACCACAATTAGGAAATGAAATGACTAATATTTAAAAATGGTGATTCACTGGGTTGGAGATCGATGTCCTCAGTATTTAGTAATTTCTACTCAAGAACATTCTTGACTAGCAAGTTTATGCTAAGATGTGTTAGTGTGTTAAGATTATTATTATGTCAAACAATTCTAGTGGCAAATAAATACTTACTCTGAATATAAAACTTGGATTAAAAGTCCTTTAAAAATGAAAGGTGGAATGCAGGTACAAATGCAACCATAATCATTGTCTTATTTGCCAAAAAAACCTGTATGCTTTTAAAGATGGAAATGTAAATAGTATTAGTTTAAGTGGATAATCCTCCATTTAAAAAATATTTAGTCATCCATGAGCAGATAAAATATTAGGTTAAACTATACAAATAAGTTGTAAATTGTCATAATAGGAATCTGAGCCTGTAATGAGAGGGCAAACTTTAAAGAAGAAAAAAGAAAAGGAAAATACCAGGGAAAAAAAATGCCTGCATACATTTTCTTAAAGTTAATTGGAAAAAGAGAAAATTACTAACATCCTCGCTGCTCTCAATGGAAATAATTGGCATAGGTACAGTATGTAAAGCCTGTGCTTCCTAAAACTGATATCATTTAAGGATTTGGGGCTTATAAAATGTCCTTGGCTTCTGTGAAATATGAAATAAAAGAGATATGGGAGGGGGACATTCTAAACCCTTGACAGTATTTGGCTAAGAGGCATGGAAGAAGAAACTGAGTAAGTGATCTGAGTACCATTCAGATTCTTCCCAGATTCTCTTCAAATGTGTTGATTACATTTGTTAAAGAGAACCGGTTTGGTACAGGGGTTGAGGCATCTGGTCTTAGGCATAAAGCCTTCTTACCTTGGGACAGCTACTCTCTCTTAGCCCTAGGAAAAAAAAGGAAATTCCAAACCACTTCAAAAACCCTCCTTAGGAAAACTGTGTGGCCTAAACCAGGAGTCAATAACTGACTCTAAGCTGTACACTCACACAGACACACGTACTTTAAGCACTGTACAAGGAATTAAGTCCCATTGAAAGCATCTATGGAGAAGTAGAGGCAATTCCATGGAGATATGCAAAGATTATTTGCAACACTCGGTTAATATAAATATGGCCTACATACTGCAAAAAAGCAAACTAACAGCTTTTTTAAGTCCAAAATTCTACTTCCTTCCTGAAGCAGGAGCAGATATCCTGTATTTTCCAGAAAATATTAACAACAACTAGACGTGCCAACTCTGTGGAAAATCATGCTGAGAAAGAACAATAACAAAGGCTGTGACACATTTCATGTAAAACTTTCAGCAATATCAAAGTTACTAGAGAGTTATTTGTTAGTAGAACAATTTAAGATACATCTTACTTGGGAAAATTTGTAGGGGTTGCAACATTATTCCTCAGCACACATTCAACAAGAATGTTGCCTCAAGATCTGGTGGATACTATGGAAATACAGGTAGTACTTGATTTACGACCACAATTAAGCCCCAAATTCATGTTGCTAAATGATGACCTTTTTCACCACAGCTGTTAAGTTAATCACTGAAGTTGTTAGGTTAGTAACACGGTTGTTAAGTGAACCTGGCTTCTCCACTGACGTTGCTTGTCAGAAGGTCACAAAAAGGGATCATATGACCCCGAGACACTGCAACTGTCATAAATACGAGTCAGTTGTCAAGTGCCCGAATTTTGATCATGTGACCAGAGGGGATGCTGCAAGTCATAAGTGTGAAAAACAGCCATAAGTCACTTTTTTTTTCCAAACGATCACTACAAGAACTACATACCAGGTTTCTGGCATAAACAATCAAGGGACATTTACTGAGTAATTATTTGTTAAATATTGCTGCCAACCATAATTATTTGCAGGAATAGTAAGATTGAGAAGATCCTGACACTTTGGTACTTTCCAAAAGGATCCTCCTATCATGGATAACTAGGAAGATGCGTGGATCACTTGAGGAAAGGGTTATGTTGGAGTACACACATACATCCCTCCGCATCAAGTACTTTCTGTAGAAGTCACGACAGGCACTCTGACAATGTAATTGTCAGGAAATCTGTCAAGTCCAGAACAAGATCAAGTACTTGTCTAAGAATGCCATGAAGTATCCTAGGACAGGGGTCTCCAACCTTGGGAACTTTAAGCCTGGTGGACTTCAATGCCCAGAATTCTGCAAGCTGGCTGGGGAATTCTGGGAGTTGAAGTCCACCAGGCTTAAAGTTCCCAACATTGGAGACCCCTGTCCTAGGACATACTGGAAAATTATGTACCTGAATCTACAACTGCAATTTGTAGAGAGATGTGGGGGAGGGGAGAAATAGAAGCCACTGACAATGGCTATTGTGTGTTCTCATTTGTTATTTGTAAAAATTGTTTCGATGGGGTAGAAGATTTATATAACTTATATAATTAATCCCTTTCTATGATACAACATAAACAAAAGGCATCAGTCAAGAGTCACTCTAAAAATAATATAGTATTTGCCCATGAGAAAAAATTGGATGACTGGTGGTTAAATGTTTGTAATAAAAAAAATGTTTACCAAAATGGCAGTAAATTTCTTAGGAAAACTCTGGAGAAGTTATTAATAGCAGAAGTCTTAACAGCATTGCGTGCCTCTGGACATTCTTCACTATGTATTTTTTCTACATAGGGATTGTGTTTAACATTTTTCTGAGATCCTGTGTGGACTCTTTGGTATTTTGTGACATACTGATATCACACAATAAACACAAACTTAACACAGAAGTACTTTTTCAAAAGTAAATGGGACTTTCTTCATTTTTTCCCCCTTTGAAAATGTTTTACTTCTCATCCAGAAAGCTTCTTCAGTTCAGTTCAGTTCAGAATTGAAGAAGCTTCTTAAGATGAGAAGTGAAATGTTGTCAAAAAGAAAAAGAAAAAAACCAAGAAAGTTCATTTGCCTTTTGAAAAAAGCACTTTTGGAACAATCATGACCTGAATGGTTGAGAATCTCTTCAGACGTTACTATTAAATGTATTTCTTTTTGTGTGTTTTATTCATGGTCTCTCCTGCTTTTTCCTCTCAGAGTTGCATGGGGATTCCTGTATTGCAGGGCTGTCAAACTCCCGGCCCATGGGCCAGATGCAACATGTGCTGGCCACGCCCATGCCCAGTTTAGCCAAGGGGGGGAAGCCCTGATACATCACGTGACCCCACCGTGACAACGGGAATTTGACACCTCTGCTCTAATGTTAGCTTCACAGTATCAACTCTGAAAATCAGACTGAAACTAACCACAAAGTCATACTATTTTTATTCTGCTTTTCTGCTGCAATGAGACACTATAATACTTTTGAAGGTTTACATTAAAAGAAAATGGGCTTCCTCAATCATAGCTAAATGTTAAACAGGAGTGGCTTTTCTAAATCAGTACAGAATATATCAGAACAGCAGTGGAACAGATGTATGAAAAATGTTTCAGGGTAAATCCCAGATACTTCTATCCTTTTTCTGCCTCCCTCCCACCGCCCCCCGGCTTTTGACCAAGTTAGGTAGAGTTAAATAATGCAACCATTCTTCAAAACAAATGAAAAAAAAATCAGTTTTAATTCTAGTTAAAAATGAGGTAGAAAAGCAAGCAAAAGTGTGTGTCTATTTTTTCAAATAACCTCCCACCTTCCCAAAAATCAATTCATCGATATTATATAGTTCTCTTGAAAACAAACTCTTCCTCATTAGTCCAAATGGTTGAAATTGAGTGATATAAGCATGGGAGAGTGGAAGCTCTTGAGTCTCAGCAAATTACAGGGTTTCCATAAAACCCCCTGAAGCAACTTCCTTTAAAACTCTTGCCCATAAAACCCAATTTTCAAGTATAGGTAGCTCACTTCTCCATGTCTCAGGCTCAGGAGTTTTACTGAAACAATCAACAAGCAAAAGGTTATCATTAAGATTTTTTTTAAACCTTTTCTCTTGCTGCAGAGTTGGCTTTTCATCAAGACTTTCACCTGTTGAAATGCTATGATGAATGTTCAGTTGCAGGGAAATCTCATTGGAACATTTAGTGATGGTGGGAGTCACTTCTCCCTTTGGGCACTAATTTTACTTTCGCAATCTATGAAATTGCCCAGAGCAGTGAAAAAGAATAAAATAGAAGTTCTGAAGAAGCCTGACTTGTCTGTCCAGCCAACCCAGATCCCAAGAAGAAAGGAAGTTTGGGGTTTTTTTTAACCAAAAGGTTATCTAAAAGATAGACAGGACACTCTTGTTATGCAATAAAAAGTATCTATGCTTTGCAATGTTTCTGCCCTTGAGGTAGCCTCTAGGCAGGCTCCAATTTTATAAAGTTAGTTTCTTGCATGGCTTGGATATAACACAGCAAATGATGGTGGCACACATCAAGACTGGCTTATCTTTAGGCAAAGACAGCTGTCCTGGATTCCAACTTGCATTCCCCATAATTATGAGAGGGATGAGAATATTCGTCAAGCACATCTAAAAAACAGGAGTTCAGAGAAGGAAAAAGGACTGTTGCATGCTGCCATCTGTTCTGACCTAGGTTTCCAAAAGCGTGAAACTGACTCCTTATAAAACCCCCTTTATTTGGTTTAAAGTGAATTCCTCTCCAGCAAAGTCCCAGTCAACAGTCTTTAAATGATTTCACAATTACAGACCTTTATCAGGCTTGGAGAGCTGCCAGGCTGTTATCTTCTAAATGCCACTCTGTAGCAGACAATATTTGGCAAGAAGTCATGAACAGATCTTCACCCTAATGAATTGAACTAATTGTCTCCTGCCCTTTTGGCTCCTCTTCATTCCCCACCGGGAATATCTTTGTTCCTCTCCCTGTTCAGTCAAAGTTATTGAGTCACCTCAAGTTTCAGGTGATGAGGCATCTGAGCAGTCTGCTTCCTTCTTAGCACATCAAGTTTTATCAGACCTGTCTTGCATCTTAAGAGAAAACTGGCTGGACCTGAACCAAAAAACACCCTTTCATCCACCACCTTATAATGGCCCAGAATCCTTTCCCTACATAGATGTTTTGGCAAAACCCATAAAAAGGCAAGAATTCTAAATGATTAACAGATTAACAGATAGAGTTGGAAGGGACCTTGTAGGTCATCTAGTCCAACCCCCCCACCCAAGCAGGAGACCCTACACCATTTCTGACAAATAGCAGTATTTAGAAAATAGCTTGACCCCTTCCTCCCTGTGGCAGCCCTTCAAATATTGGAAGACCGCTATCATGTCTCCCCTGGTCCTTCTCTTTACTAGACAGGCTATGTCCAGTTCCTGTAACCATTCTTTGTATGTTTTAGGCTCCAGTCGCCTAATCATCCTGGTTGCTCTTCTCTGTACTTTTTCTAGAGTCTCAACATCTTTTTTACAATGTGGTGAACAAAAGCGGAAGCAGTAAATGGTTTATTCTTAATGATTTTCCAAACTGAATGTTGCTTCTTCTGTGCTTATCTTTGAAACCAATGATACTCATTCTAAGCATACTACATTATCAATTTCACTCTTTTTTCCCTTATAATCTCAAACATAGATTTTTATGAGCTTTTTCTTTTGCTGTCACACTCTCTGTTAGCTTGATTCAGAGCATCATTACTGTGAATGATTTGGGCATCAGATTTCCAGATGGCCTCTGATAGCATAAAACAGGTTCACGAAAGGGTGACAATGATGAAAAATGGGATTTGAGAACATGCTCTATCAAGATAAGCTATAGGAATTAGAAATGTTGACTTTGGACAAAAGAAAAATGAGGAAAGCTGGTACACAGGTGATCAGGAAGTATTTTCTATTGCCACAGAAGCCAGGATCAGAACGGATGAGTATGAATGAAACTACTGTACCTAGATTTTGTTTCAACATAAGTAAAAACTTCCTGATGATGAAATCTGTCCAACAGTGAAATAATTTAGCTCCATAGATATTGCAGTGGTTTTAAAAAGTCTGGAAAATCACCTGTCCTTTTGACCTCATCCAATAATAATGATTTTTAGATTCTTCAAGTCCCTTAAGAATTAGTTCACACTGGCAACCATGTGAGTAACCTTAAAGTATACCTGAATTAACTGCCTAGTCCTTTGACAGATGCTTTGGAAACTCTGTGGTTTATTTTCCATTGACCTTTAAAAATTGAAATAGGTTTACCAATTCATAGGATTAAGGCTATAATTCATAAGATTAAGGGCATTTTAACAAAGAGGTTTCAAACAAATTCCACTACATTTCTCTAGGCATGTTTTGAAACAAAATATTTCTTGCGATTATTTATTAGGGTGGAATTTGTTACGAAGTAACTAATCATTTGATCTGTGTCCCTATAATTATTTCTTGTTTTTGTTGGGTTCATGGCTGTGAATAAATGGGGAATCTCAGATGGTTTAGCATTGCTGTCATCAACTAATAACTGCTTCTCAACTAATAACTGACGTCAACCCTATGTTCCAGCCATCTGTGAATATTTCAGACCTTGTCATCTGCTAGTCAGCTAAGGTTGGCCCTTGCTGTTGAAAAGTAAAAGAGTCAGATATTTTTGAACAATGGGCCCAGAAATTAATTTGAGGAATGTCTGTCTTTTTAGAGAGACTGTGTTTAAAAGATGTCATGGAAAAGGAACAAGTTTTACCACGCAAGACTGAAGCTGACCTGGAAGTGGATTTTAAAATGACAGGCTACAAAAATGATAGATGTGTGGGGCATGGGGGGGGGGGCTGCCTCACACGCATTGCCTTCTGGGTGCTGGCATGCAAGCGCACGCACAAATTTCAGCATGGGAGCCCAAAAAGGTTACCCACCACTTTTCTAGGGCATTATTTGAAGGGATTAAAGTTCAAGATTGTTAAAAAGCATATAAAATTGGTTGATTCGATCAAGGTCAAAATAGACATATCATTATCTCTGGTAACCCTTAATGGACTTTTGCTGATTAGGACTGAATGTTGCAACTCTAATTATTTGTTTATAGAAAAAGGAAGAAGATACCATATATTGTATTTTAAGAGAAGGTGGTAAGCTAATAAAATTATTTATACTATTTGTGAAGAAAGGGAAAGTCATTTTTTCCCCCTTTATTATCGTCTTTTTCTTTTCTCTTTTTCTGCACTTTCTATTTGTTTTTTTTCTAATTTTCATTAGTTTTTATCTGTTCAATTATCATGTCTAATACAATTACTACATAGAAATGAAAGAGCCAGATCTACCTGGAATCCGATTGAGCGTTACCCAAAAGTGTTCATCAGGGCTGTAAGTGTCTTTGGACCATTGCAGCAAATCAACGGCCCTCGAGTCATTGAAAAGGAACTCCACAAAAGGCTTAGTGAGAGCAATATAGGCAGACCCAAAGTAGATAGTGAGGTTGTGGGGAGGTGGCGGTTTTAGGATCTCGGTCCTTTTCATGTAGGAAGCTTTCTTGCTTATGTGCTCCTTGTAAACAAATTTGGTCCTTAAAGTTATGGGCGGTGGGGGGAGGGTGCCAGGGGTGAGGTTCTTCCCTTTGAACTTCTTCAGGTGCTGGACAATCTCCTTGTTGGTTTTCAGTGGGAAATCTTGCCCACACATGTTGAGGACATACTTCCACGGAGTGGTGGATCTCAGCAGGTCTTTCATGCAGTTCAAATCAGCCTGAAGCCTGGAGATGCCAGCGTAAACTACAGGCTCGGCTTTGGAGACCAGGAAGGCGTTGGGGAAGCACTCCAGCATTTTCTCTACCTCTTGCTTGTACCTGGCGGGCACCTTCTCATCCACGTGGATGCAGTAGACATTGTGGGGCGCGTAAACAGCCCTGAAAAGCCGCTCGAAGGTGGCCAGCTCTTTGTGGAGGGTGAAGATGTAGGCCAAGGGAAAGGTCGCCTCTTCGGCAGTGACGGATCTGGTCACATAGTGGCTCCCCGACACATAATCTTGGCAGGAGGCGGCTCGCTCCAAGGGCTTCCGGAGATGGTTTCCCCACACGAAGGTTTTCTGTCCCCGAGCCAGAGCCCCACAGACGCGCCGGAGGAAATCGCTCTCCAGCTCCTGAGGCAGATGGGGTAACCGAGGCGGCGGAGTCTGTTTGGAGACCGGGGGAGGTTGCCCGAGGAACAGGAGCAGCAGCGCCGAGAGACCGCTCAGCACGAAGACGGCGAAAATATACGGAGGCTTCCCAGACCGCATAGTCTCCCGGGGACGGCCACAAGCCCGGAGTAAAAGATGGACCTAAAGCCCGGAGCAGCAGCGGCGGCGGCGGCGGCGGCTCCTTCCGCGGACGCCCAAGCGATGCATTCAGCTCACCAAGCTTTTTCTCTTGAGCCGCCGCGCCAAAAGCTCCGAGAGATGCTGCCTTCTTCTTTTTTTATTTTTATTATTATTTCTTTTTGCTCAGCCGGTTGTTAAGCAAAGCGCTCCGGCTGGGCTCAGACCGCGCGACGCCGGGCATCCAAGGCTACTGAAGGTCCCTCATAGTAATAGTAGTAGTAGTAGTAGTAAGTAGTAGTAGTAATATAGTAGAATCTCATCTGCGTTTCTTCCAAGGCTGCTCCCCACCCACCGCTCCGGATCTTTGCTCGGCCTCCTTGGAAGATCCGCGACTCAGGCTCGCCCCTGGGGGAAAAAAGGAGCTCATTTGCGTATCCAAAAGAGGGCGGGATCGGTTGGGGCCGGGCGCGCCTCGCTTTCCCACAGCCCGAGGGCGGAGGCGGGGTCAGCAGGTAACGCGGTCCACCGGGTGCCTCGTGGTGCAGGCTAGACATCGGCTGATTTGAGGCCGTTCGGTGCTGAACCGGGATCTCTCGGCTTCCCGCCAGAAGACTTTTAAGGCTCGGTTCGTCTCCTTTGGCGGACTAGTTCAGAGAGCGTCTGAATGGGCCCACAAGGGAGATTGACCCTGCCCCGGGGGCGTAGCTAGGCCAGGAAGAAGATGGCGCGTTGTGCGATCCGCTCCTCGTTCCAGACTTACACCAACTTTATGGTAACTTTGAATGGACGCTAATCGGGCGTACGTTAAAATAAAATTGCGTGGCGTACAGCTCTCAAAGGGCCGCCACCTCCAAGATATGCTGCATAAACATGACAAATCAATTAATTAATAAATACAAAACGATGCACATACTCACATATCCCCAGCTACTTTCTTTGATTCACACCAGTTTACTTGGGTGGGAAAGTAAATTAAGCTGGATGTTAAGGGAAAGAGGAACAGGTTTATTTGGAAGAAGGTTTGAGGAAGGAGGAAAATGCCATGGAGAGAAGAAAAAAGTAAAAATAAATGCTATATGTGTGCGTGTGTGTGTATATATATGTGTGCATATATGTATATATATGTATGTGTGTGTGTGTGTTTGTGTGTGTATATATATATACATAAACAACTGTAAAAGTCTGACTCACAGATGAACACAATATAGAAGCCTGATGATGGCAGATGAGATTCTGCCCAAATGTTGCAACAACTTTGTTGCTACAACTTTGTTCGGGTATTTTACCACGTCATTGTAGTTGTGCTTTTAAAGTTGTAGCAATGTTTTGGCAGANTTTTTTCTTCATCCTGATTGGTTGGGAGTCTTGGTCTGTGTTTATTGGTCTTGGAGTTTGCTGTGTTCTACTTGATTGGTGTTTCTAGTATCTTTGGTCTGTTTTGTGGCTCTTTTTGTATCTTGATTGGCTGGCAACATTGTGTTACTTTATTGGAGGCCTTTAGTGCAGCTTGACTTCGGGTAAA
>BHEV01083778.1:0-13621 GCA_004319985.1 Emydocephalus ijimae | reverse complement strand
CTTCATCGAAATGTTGCCTAGATACTTCCAACCTTACGCGGGAGAAAACCCGAATAACCAAAGATCCATATATATATATATGGTTGTGCTCAGGTTAGTCTTAGTTGCCAGGGGATTTGAGCTGGTGATCTGTGATCCTGTTGTTTGGCTTTACGTTCATGGTCGTGCCACATCTTCATGGTGGGCGCCCGTTCGCTTCATGTATGGGTCGGAGGGATTTGAAGCAGGTAGTGATGCAGCTGCGGTACAGCTTCTGGTCCGTGGTCGTGTCACATCATCTGTGTGGGTGTGAGTCTGCTTTCTATGTGGAGGTGTGATGGTAGTATCTTGTGTGGTCCTTGTGGGTGTGGGTCTGGTGTCATTCTTCATGTTAGGTACTCATTTGTAAGTGAGGACGGGTTTCCAAATGGTTGGTAGGCGGGAGGTATCATCTCGTTTATTCATGCTGTGTGGGCATTTTTCTATCTCTATGGCTTCTCTGATTATTCTGTGGTTGAAGTGTTCAGTTTTGGCGATAGTTCTGGTATGTTTAAAGTCAATCTCATGTCCTGTGGCTTTGAGGTGTTGGACCAGGGAAGAGGTCGGTTCTTCTTTTTTGATTGAGTTCTTGTGTTCTTCAATGTGTGCACTTATTCTTCTGTTGGTTTGTCCGATGTATGTGGTGGGACAGGTGGTGCATGAGATTTCGCATACTCCTTGGTTTTCTAACTCGATTCTGTCTTTAGGGTTTCTTAGGATGGTGGATATATTATATTTACCCATTGTCTATCCACTACAAGATGAAAGCCACTTCTGCATCTTTCCAAGTCATGTGGTCCTGAGCTTCCCTTTGCCAATTGGACCACAATACTTGCTGATGTCATTGAGCCATTTTGTTTTAAGTCTCTTTGTGGACAAAACCATGATAAAATATAATAGGTGTCATAGAATCACAATAGGATAGTTGTAGATAGATAGGTTGATGTTATAGAGAGGGGGGGAAAAGGACTTTTTATTTTAAAGCTGCTTATTCTGCTTGTATATATTTTGCATTTTGACATTTAACTTTATATATGTGTATCTCTCTGTCTGTGTGCATGCATGTGTGTGTGTTTTGTGATCTTCTGTATATACCCTCACACCTATGCACAAAACAGTAACATAAACACATATAAAAGTTAAGAGTAAATTTGTCCAGGAAGATTGTCAATTGCTTTTGCAGAACAGAAAGGAGGGAGGGCAGAACAGCTGAGGAACTGTCTAGTGGGAGAACATAATAGACTAAAGCCTCAACTGAATATTATACAAGCTGTTGTCCAAGTGTCTCAGGATTACCCAGGATTTCCTTACTCCAATTTTGAGTCAAATTAGTATGAACACAGAACAGGAAAAGCTTATATGGTAAGGATGGCTTTGCACAAGTCTCAAATTGAACCTTTGTAGGCTTAGAAATATATGCCCTAAATAGACCAATATAAGGTATGTAAGAACCACATTTCCACCTGATTGATTGAAAGAAGTAGGCTTGCAAAGCATTAAGAAATGCACTGCCTGATCAAAGAATTCGGGTATGAGCAGATTTATTTCTCATGAAGTACTGAAGTATAAGATATGTTTATGGCAAGTGACTGAAGTTTAAGGTATGCTTATGGCAAGAATGGGAGCACTTACAAAGTATGCTAAATAACCTTATTTGTAAAGCTATGTTGTATGAAGAATGGGAACTTGGAGTAAAATAACTGCAAACAACAAAAATTGAAAAAGTGATCTTTGGAGAAAGAGGTTTTTTAAAAAGTAAAGATTCCAGATGGTGGCACATATTAAGATGAATTTCCAAATTCAGGCTAGAAATCTGAAGAAGTAGAAATAGGAGTGAGTAGGCTGAGCAGGGGAGTAGGGAGAAAAGTAACATTTGGCAGTAGAAACTTGCGTGAACTCCTTCGATGGCTGCTAGAATATCATGAGTGGCAAAGAGAATTAGGATTGTGAGAACATTTATTGCTGTTTTAGGTTTATATTTAATCTCCCATGTTTTCCTGACACCACATGGCTGCTGGTTGGTTTTATTCTGGCTCTTGAGGAGATGCAACAATCAATCTGGAAGTGGGTCCACGTGGGTTCTGCAGGGTAAGGCATTGGTGGCTATTTTTGTCTTGTTGCACCTCAACATATTTGCTTCTTTCTCTTCTGACTAGAGAAATGACTCTGTTGCTCCCCTAAAATGTCTAATTTGCATTTGTCTTACCCATTCCTCAGTAGAAGCATCTTCTTTCTTTTAGGGAAGCAGAAATCTAAAGCAAAAGGAACAGACTCTTCTCTGAACAAAGCTTCTTTAGCAGCAAAACATGCAGGTCAACTCCTCATTGGAAAGGAAGATAAGAATAAAACTGTCTCCAGATACTTCAGCTCTGGTTTCTTGAAGGAAGTGGCCCTCTAGTGCATGGGAGCTAATTTGGGAGGTTTGGGGGCTTAAGTTGCTATGGTAACTAAGAGGAGATTTCAAATGCTCCTCCTTCTGTTAGGGACAGTATTATGGAATGACCAGGAAAAAGACAGGCTGGGGTTTTATTATTTTCTGATGGGTCATAATAGGACAAGGGAGAATCATCATATGATGTTGATTGGGCATTAATTCAGCTAGAATAATTAATTCAGCTTATTCCAAGGGGCTATAACTGGCCTAGGGACAGCATTTTTTAAAAGATTGAATAAGTTCATAGTCTAGTACTTAGTTATTAACCATGGCAGTTAAAACAAAACGTGTATGTGAATCAACCTTTTATTATATTTGTGTAGCACTGTAGATCAGTCCATTTGGCTGGTTAAGCCAAAACCTCTTTGGCCAGTGGAAATCCATACAGGTAATACCCACTTAAAACCTATTCAAAGTTACAATGGACTTTTTAAAATGCTACTTTGGACCCATCCTCAAAGTTATATCTGTTACCCTCTCTCCCACTCATGTGATTGCATTTCAGGTGCTTGGCAACCAGCTTGTGTTTACAACCAATTGCACTATCCCACAGTCACATGACTGTGATTTGTGACTTTTTTGCCATTTTCAAGCAGAAAATGACCAAAAAAAATGCCTATTGGATACACTGAATTTCCTTAATGATCAAATGGGTCACTTAACGACCATGTGATTCAATTAATTACCTCAGTGACTTGCTTTATGAGCATAAAAACAGTTGTAAACTTGAGTCTGGTCACTGGTCACCACAATGAATTATGATAAAAATTTTAGGCTTAAATATTAATTTGGAACTAAGGGATAGAGTATAAAAAAATACAATGATCAAAATCCATTGTAGGTTTCTCCTTAACAGATTCAACTTCTCCCTCTTGAAAATTGCACATAGTGATGATCTTTTGCAAGGCTCCGTGGAAGTTGAACGATGTGCCCTAGGAAATAGAACTACACAATCTGTGTCCTGAATCTCTCTGCAGTCAGCTGATCGAGTTATTTTAACTGCTCGGTGCATCCTACTTTCTCCTCTGTTTTACTCACCTACGGCCCATCCTTTAAAAAAATAATGTATATTGAAGAATTCAACATAATTTAAAACAGTACAAATTTTGAATTAAAGAAGAATAAGGAAAAGTTATAACAAGGCGAAAAATATATAGAAAAAAAATGGAAAAGGGAAAAAGAAAAGTTCTAAAGAATTTTCTGAATAGTTCTGAAATTATGAGAGGGGAAAAATGTAAATGCAGTTATAACTGCATTTACATTTTACCATCTCATAATTTCCTTCTTACCATAAGCTAGTCTTTCTAATCTTCAGACCTATAAATCACAAGTTTTTTTTTCTTCAGCAAAAAGTTCATAAGCCATCTCCAGTCCATAATAAACATACTGATCCTTCTCTAATCAAATAAGATCTTCTCCCCACCTTTTGCAACCATTCTTCATAGGGACTAACTCTAGCATGCAGATCAGCCTCTTCTCCAACTCTTGATAGCTTTTCTGAGGCTTCCTTTTAGAGCAGGGTTCTCCAACCTTGGCAACTTTAAGACTTGTGAACCTCAACTCCCAGAATTCCTCAGCCAGCTGGCTGAGGAATTCTGGAAGTTGAAGTCCACAAGTCTTAAAGTTGCCATGGTTGGAGACCCCTGCTTTAGAGGATCCCTTATGGAGTGTCTGAAATATACATCAACCTAATCTCTGTAGGAGGCGAAGTTTCTCGTTTCTTAATGAGTCTTAATGTAAGTAGAGCTTACAAAAAGAAGCGAGCCAAGATCTGATTGATTTGAATAGGGCTTACACTGAACTTTTGGACAAACTCCATGTAAATGAGTGGGAATTATATCAGTTTGGGAGAACAGTGGCTTTTAGAAAAAAACTCACAAGAAAAGTTATAATTGTAGCAATAGCAATAGTACTTAGGCTTATATACCGCTTCATAGTGCTTTACAACTCTCTCTAAGTGGTCTACAGAGTCAGCATATTGCCCCCAACAATCTGGGTCCTCATTTGACCTAACTTGGAAAGATGGAAACCTTGAATCAAACTCCTGGCTGTGGGTAGAGCTTGCCTGCAATACTTATATCTTGATTTTGACTGAGTTTCTACCTTGTACTAAGCCATGGTCTACTTAACTATACTTTACTGAAACTGTATTTCTCTGGATTTATGCAGCATACTAAGCTAAAAATCAAACTTTACGATTTAGTGTGATGTGTCAATTACACCATTATGTGTAAATTAATCATTGGGAAAGATCACTGAAAAGCTGACAGATTTCATTATATTAAACTTAATGCAACTTTCTCCTGTCCTGGCAAAGAAAGAGATCCTCCCAGGTTAACAACTGCCATGTTTAGTGGCCATTCAAAGTTATAGTGGCACTGAAAAAACAACTTTAAAATTGGTCCTTGAACTTGTGACTGTCGTATTGTATCAGAATTACATCATCATTATTTGTAAGCTTTGTAGCTGGCTTCCAACAAGCAAAGTCAATGGAGAAGCCAGCAATAAAATCTCAGGTTGCAGTCATGTTATGTCCCACTTAACAACTGCAGGTGATTTGCTTCACATTGCAAGCAGATTTTTGGAGCACATGTGCCAATCTCCTGTCCTTTTCTTATCTAGAGAGTTTCCAAGGAACTGATTTACTCACTAGGTCTTTGCTGCAGTTGTCAAGTCCTCTTTCATGGGGATATCTTCTGTTCACCATACCTCCCCCAGAAATCCTGAGCAAATGTTAATACTTGACAGATCTTTCTTAGACATTATTGCTAATGTTTTTAAATCCAACTATGGCAGGTAAGAAAATGTGCTATGGCCCAGATAGTCATATTCCAAACTAAGTAAATACTAAACAAAGACAATATGCCTATAGAAAGCCTGACCATTCTTTACTGAACCTGTTTGAACTGAAGGCATATAGTGAGTTGCTCAAGAACCAGCAAAAAATATCAGGACACCTACTACTTCTCCTCCTAAGCAGGATAAGACAACTACCACAGGGAACTCATTTTAGATGTCTACAGTAATGCAGATCTAGAAAATTTAGGAACTGAAGGCAGAAAATCCTAAACCTGTCTCTTCCTATTCCTATGAATAAATATGAAATATATTCTATTGTTATATTTATTCCCAGGTAAGGAGAAAGGCATATATTTCTTATCTCAAATTAAATGGATTGCTTTTTATCTCTCTGCTATGACTTCTCATCCCCATTAATATATAGTGTAGAGTAAAAATTTATACATTCTATGTTTAATGTTACCGTGGGTTTCCTTTGAATAACCAGGATAGAAGAATACTTGGTAGAAGACAATAAATATCACAATAATCAGAAGTGCTGATTCCAGACATTAGAAGGATTTTCAGACCAAAAAATATGTAAATAAATATGTAGTTCATGCATCCATCCATCAAGCTTTCATGTCTAGCTAAAGTTATAAGATTATATGACTGGGATGGAACAAATTATGTCCACTGGAAATATTGCAAATTTGTATTAGGAGTGGAAAAAAATGTTTTAAACCAATTGGGGAGTTGAGAACGAGAATGTGAACAATTTAATTAGTTTCCTTCTTTATTTTATTTTGCAGGTCCAATACACCCTTCACTGAACGTAAGTATTTTTAACTATTTTATGTGTGTGTTGATTCACTTTCTATATAAACATGTCTGCTTGAGAGTTTCCAGAAAATGTGAAATAAATGTACAAACGGCTTCCACAAAAGCAAAATCACCGGCTTGATCCACAAAAACACACTGAGACATAATGAAGACCTAGAAGATGAACAGACCTATGGAACAGCTGTCCTGTCCTACATAAGAGGTACTATAGACAAAATCAGTAAGATACTACACAGGCATCACATCAAGACTGCCTTCAAAACAGACAGAAAAATAGCAGCCATCCTTAGAAACCCCAAAGACAAAATTGACCTGGAAAACCAAGGCATATATGAAGTCCCCTGTGCATCATGCCCTGCCACATACATTGGACAGACCAATAGAAGAATAAGTACCCGCCTGAATGAACACAAAAATGCAGTAAAAAAGCTGGAACTTACTTCCTCACTAGTCCAACACATGAAAGCCACAGGTCATAGCATCAACTATCAATGGCACCAAAACGCTAGCCACTATAGAAAACCCCAGCCACAGAATTATCAGAGAAGCCTTAGAGATTGAAAAAAAATCTGAAAGCATGAATAGAAGAGATGATTCTACCAGACTGTCAATTAATTGGAAGCCTGCACTCACAAACAAAAAAATCTCCACATCACAAGCCAGGCAAACACCTGGGCACAAATAGATCCCCCCTGATACCTCCAGCTCAAACACACTCCAACCAGGCACCCAGATGAAACCTAGCTTCCTAATAAATGATAGCCATCCGTTTACTCGGAGCCAAGCCGCACTAAAAACCTCCAGTACAGGAACACAATTGTTGATTGCCAGCCAATCAAGACAAAAAAAGCCACAAAACAGACAGAAGATATTAGAAACACCAATCAAGCAAAACACAGCAAACTCCAAGACCAATAAACACAAACCAAGACTCCCAACCAATCAGGATGAAGAAAAAACCATTCTGGCACAGCAGTAGGCTAGCCCCAAATTTAAAACTGAAATGGCTGTGAAAGTCTGACTCACAAACGAACACAATAGAGAAGCCTGAGGATGGCAGATGACATTCTGCCAAAACGTTGCTACAACTTTAAAAGCACAACTACAATGACGTGGGAAAATACCCGATTAAGGCCAAATACCACACATGTAAGTACCCGTGAAAACTTAAGAAAATAAATGTACAAACAAATCTACAAATGAAAGTAAGCACTAATAGTTTCTGTTAAAAATTGGATTCACTGGAGATAAGCTTGCTGCAGTTATATCATTCGATTCATAGTCTAATTATGGGCAGAAAAGTGATTATGTGGAAATGGCTCAGCATGCAGCCAAGTGACATCCACACAGGAGCTATTAGCAGACTGAAATGTTTTGCAGTGGTAGGAAAATAATATTTGAGAGAGGGGAAGAAACACAAGCCTGTTTCAAAAACATGGGGGTTTACCCTCACTGGCAGAAAGGAAGTTCAAAATTAATATTAGAAAGTATTACATCACATAGAATAGGGAAGCTTGGTACCAATTTCCAGCAGAGATTGTGAATCAACCATCAATAGGGGAATTTAAGCATGCTTGGAATAAATACATGTCCATCATCTGACAAAAATTCAAAACGAAATAAATAAAAATAAGAATTAAAATAATGAATAAACTAATTTAAAAAAGAAAGAAAACCTAAAGGGTAGACTTGATGGACCACTAGGTTTTTTTCTGCTGCCAGTTTTCTATGTTTTCTATGTTTCACTCAACATATATTAAGTGGAAAGTGGAAAGAAAAAAGAACAAAATGAAGTAGCTTGAAAAGAAATCTGTCTTCTTGATAAGTTTGTTGTCCCTGATAGTGAAATGGCATTTCAATGTTCAAAGGAATATACGTCAGAATACAAATTGCTAGAATTAACTCAACCAAGGAAGAGTTCTTGTTTTTTGTTGCTTCCTAGAAGCTTCTGAGTCTAGCTTCATACAATGACATTTAACTTGATGCATTCTTTAATCTTAATTCAGTTTGTAAATGCAAGTAAGAAACCAACGACAAAAGCTAATTCCTTCCTGAATTAAAACCCTGGCTTGTCCAAATGTCATGATTTGTTTTACCTACCCACACAAATAAATGAGTTGCACAAAGCAAGGGCATCCAAATCATCCTCTTTTTTGTGTGCAAGAGGAGGTCGACAAAAATCTTTTACTCACTTAGAAATAAGGGATACTTCTTCCATTTTATAGAAAGCTTAGAGGGATAACTTCCTTTCTGCACTCTAACAGCAGATGTATTGTGAAGAACTCCTCTGTCTGAACAAAGGAAGTGTGGCTGGACCTTCCAAAGAAGAGTTTTTTTCCTTGTGAGCCTTATTTTTATCCAACCCAACTTGAATCAGATTCAATTCCCCATCCCTGCCCTTGAATACGTTGTACCTACTACTGATATAGATAATGCTCAGACTCAATGTGCTGGTTTTTTCACTGCAGTTTAAAAGAAATACTGATCCACATCTCAATGGCCATGGTAATTTGGTAGAAAGAGATAGGCCAATGTTGAAAATACTGAAGGAAACATACATTATAATTGTATTCAATAATTGTCAGAGATAACAATATTCCTCCTTATAATAAAACGGTCAATGTAGTTGTGCAACCAAATAAACATAACCCTAATATTTAGCTGAAAAGTTTTAATGGTAAAAACCAACTCAGTTGTTGACCAACTAGTTAAGCAAGATGCTTTATGAAAATCTTATTTAGATTATTTTTAAAGCTATGTTTATAAAGCTATAAAAACAACAGGACAAATAGGGATCTCAGGGCTGGAGCGATTTTGACTCCTTATAACTAGTTCTATTAGCTTAGCTCTCCTGTCTTTCCTCCATTTCTAGAATTTGATGGAGAATCGGTCGGATGACAGCAGGAACTGTTGTCATCACTGGCGGAATACTGGCAACTGTCATCTTATTGTGTATCATTGCAGTTCTTTGCTATTGTAGGTTACAGGTAAGACTCCTTCCAGTGTATAAAACATATACTTCCTTTTGCATCCAAGGACAATAGAACATTGTATGGAACAAGCATTTTTGCTTCATGTTCCTCAGATGTAACACTTCTCTTCTATAAAATAAGAACAACTTAATGCACGGACAGCTCTGGGACAGAAATAACAAATGAGAGCTATGAGGATGGTAAACTCAGGTAAAATACTATCTAGGCCACAAATCTAATTGTTGTTCTTAGATATCTTAGCAAATTGAACAGTCAACCATTATAAAAAGAAATTAAAAAACAAAGTGCAAGGAGCCCTCACATAGCAAAGAAAGTATAGATATTATCTAGAAAGAGCAATAAAATCCCTTGGAATTTAAAACATTTCTAAGATATCACCAGGACTGTGTATGGCGTTTAGTACACTATAGTGAAGATGAATAGCAGAACATTAAAACTAGAACCTTAAAACCAAAAATGGCAACATTAATTAAACCATAAGTATANGTGAACAAAATGCTGCTTTTGGAATACAGCAAGGTGCTTCAAACAGCCCTCTTAAGAATTTGGTCTATATTCTATATTTAGAGACTTTAAGTTATTATGGGTGAGTGAGTAAGTTATATAGTGACCCATATAATATTTGGGAAGTACATTAACTTTAGAAGATCTTAGGGTAACAGGTATGTTCTTCCCTGTTCAGATATTAAGCATGGCCTTAGCACTATTATCGGCCTTTTCACAAATAGGTTTAATTTGTTCCCAGCAGTTTCCTGAGTGTTAAAATCTTGTGCTGAGATACCTAAAAGATTTAACTTGATCTATAGTATTATAATTTAGCTGCTATCATTGTTTGTGACATGTCAGTCCTTCAGTGGGAAAAACATAGTTTTGGTGTGGTTAATTGTAAGCAATTCTTCTCTGCAGTAAACAGCAAGGATTGCATCATCTGTTTACAAAAGCAGAGCCAATGGCCCATTTTTAAATATAAGGAGATGAAATTCTGCTTTCATTAAAGTGGCAACCATTTCTCTCCTTTCTAAATGGAAATATCTGCAGAAAGCTGACCTTTATTGCCATGTCTCACTTCTGAGGTGGTCCTGTTTTTAAGAAGAGAGTGGACAATCTTTTGTCTGAAATGGTATATATAGGGTTTCCTACCTTAGCAGAGGGTTGGATTAGAAGACTTCCAAGGTCCCTTCCAACTCTGTTGTTCTGTTCTGTTCTGTTCTGTTTTCTGTTCTGCTGTGCTCTGCTCTATACTTACACACCACACACCACACGCCACGCTATGCCACACACCACACGCCACGCTATGCCACACCACACCACACCGTACCATACCATACCATACCATACCATACCATACCATACCATACCATACCATACCATACCATACCATACCATACCATACCATACCATACTATACTCTATTGTATGTCAGCGTCCTAATTTGGCAGAATAACATCTGCCCAATAGATGACACTGGGCAATAAAGATTTTGCTTCCTGAACACTTTGGGGTGTATCTCAGTTTAACCATAATTTAACCTTTTTTTTTTTTTTACACAATGGCAATGTACATCCTTCAGTATCTGTTGGCTATGCTTGCATACTTGAAAGAAACATACAAAAACATGCAACAATTGTTGAAGCTCAACCAATACACCAAGTACACCTGCAATATCTGTGGAGACCTAAAAGTAGTGATTTTGCTGTTTGGAATGCAGCTCAGATATACTATCGCTACATATATGAATGGGACAGCCATGCAAGAGAGTTGTGTTATATTAAATATATACTCTATATTAAAAAGAAATGGCATAATTTGGTTTTGTTACACTTGGTTTGCTAGAGTGTTTTAATCAAACTGTGGCTTCAAATTCAAGGCTTGTTTTGTCCTTAACTAGAGCTAGATTAAAAATGAAGGGGATGATAGTGGTGGAATTCTTTGCAGGCAGTAGATGTGTCTCTCATAGTTTGGTCCAAAAAGTTGGCATGGTGACTGCAATGAATACGTTTGAAGCTCCACCTGTTTTGTAGGTGCACCATTGTAGTCACCACTTCACTGTTTTGATCACATCCACAGGATAAAAGAGAGGGAGGAGGACCATGTAAACACAAGGCTAATTCACACATGAAAGAAATTCAAGATTTGTCATTGTGTGAGTTAATTCACTATTTCTCAGCCTGACCTTATGAGGTTGTTGGTTTGTGTTAGATCTAGAGCGTGGGTGCAAGGAACGGAGACGAGACATTGAATAGTGACTCCAACTCTTTATTAGTGACTTCAGAACAGAGCAGAGCAATTGGGCAGCAGCAGCTCCTTTTATAGAGCTGGCTGCTGTCACAATAACCAATGGTTTGAGTTTGCCGCGCTGGTAGCAGCCAATCAGCGGCGACCCGCTGTCAGCCAATCAGATTAGCCAGAATCGGCCAATCACAATCCGCTGTTCGCGGGCCAATCAGAAGTGCAGGATTACGAGCCTGCTGTGGAAACAAAACCATTAGGATTTTAGACTAACGCGTTTGCTTAGTTTGTATCACCCCTCCCCCCTAGGTTCCATCTGAGGGGTGGGGTGATGTATTCTCGCAGGTAAGCAGGTCGTTTCACCTGTCTATCTGATGTGCGTTGCTCCACCAGTCATTGCCCTGACTCTGGTCTCGGTGGGCTGCTAGCTGCGCTTGTTGGCAAAGATGTTCCGCCCTCTCTGTTGGATGACTTGGGGTTGTCATCTCTGCTTCCATTAAGGCTGTCCACCAGATCCCTTGGATTTGCTGCTGTCGCAGTGCTGCTCTGTGGTGAGGCGATCGTCTGGCCCGGCTCTCCTTCAGAAGGTGAATATGTACAGGTTGGTTGTGCTGATTGCTGGTTTTCACGTACTGGGTCGTATGCTAGTTCTTCCCCGGTCCCCTCGATTTCCCTTCCCTCCCAGGTTTGAGGTTCGGGGTTTGTGACGGGGGTAGATGCCAGCCTGGAGCGCAGTTGATCGATATGTCGCTTCCACATTTTTCCATCAGCAGTTTGTAACCGGTAGGAACGTGGACCTGTAAGTTGAGTTATGGTAGCGGGGACCCACAATGGGTCACCGGAAAAGTTTTTTGTGAAGACTGGGTCGCCTACCTTGAAGGTGCGATACCTGCTGCTGGATCCCACGGGCTTTTCTGGTGTGTAGGTAGGGTGCAAGCGGTCAGGATGTGAGCAAAGTCTCCGACCCATCAGAAGTTCAGCCAGGGTTCTGTTTGTGGTGCTGTTTGGGGTAATATGTTGGAGGAGAAGCATCCGGGTCACCTTGTCATCGATGTCCCCTTGCTCCATCTTTTGTGAAGTTTTCTTTACGAATTGGACCATTCGCTCAGCCCTGCCATTGGCCGCAGGGTGAGCTGGTGAGGTCAAGGCATGGCGTATCCCCCGATCTGCAAGGTACTGTTCAAATGCCAGAGCGGTGAATTGGGGGCCATTATCTGAAACTAGGACATCTGGCAACCCGTACGTAGCAAATAGTCTATTTAGTTTTTTGGTGACGGCTTCTGTGGTGGTGCTCTTCATTTTGAGGACCTCCAGCCAGTTGGAGTAGGCATCCACTGCTTTCAGAAATGTATGCCCCTTGGTAGGTCCCACAAAATCGATGTGGATACAGGACCAAGGACCTCAGGGTGCTTCCCATTCAGTTGGTGGTGCTTTTGGTGGAGATGAACAAGTGTCCTGACACTTGCTGCAAGTGGCCACCCAGGTTTCTATTCGCTTATCTATACATGGCCACCAAGCATAGCTCCTCGCTAGTGCCTTCATTCGCACGATGCCCAGATGGCCATCGTGCAATAGTTTTAGGACTTTATGATGTAATCTCTCTGGGATGACGACTCTGTCTCCCCACAAGACGCATCCCTTTTGGGAGAAAAGTTCTGTCTGCCGGTTTTTGAACAGCTTGAAGGTGTTGTTTGGTTCGTTGTCAGGCCAACCTCTTTCTACCCAGCTGAGGACCCGTGCCAAACAAGGATCTTTTCTTGTTTCTGTGGTGATGTCTTGTGCAGTCAGTGGTGGTGAAGGAAGAATTTCGATTTGTAGCGTAGCGAGGGTTGGAGCTGGGTCGGCTATGACTTCTGGTAATGGAGAACAGCTCAAAGCGTCAGCATGGGGAATGGCTTTCCCTGGGTGGTGTAGCAGTTGGTAATCGTATGCGGCTAGAAACTCTGACCAACGTGTCATTCTTGGTGATAAGATGTGGGGAGTTGGTTTGTCCCCCGCCAAAATGCCAAGTAATGGTTTGTGGTCGGTAATTATGGAGAGGATCTTCCATATACAATCTCATGGAATCGTTTAATCACAGATACAATAGCGAGAGCCTCTTTATCAAGTTGGCTATAGTTTCTCTCAGTTTTAGATAAAGTTCTTGAAAAGAATGCAATAGGTGCCTCAGTACCGTTTGGTAGGACCTGGCTCAGGATGGCTCCTACTCCAAACAGTGAGGCATCGCAGGTGACAGTTAAAGGTAAAGTCTCGTTATATTGTATCAATACAGCATCTGAAGTTAACAAGTCCTTTACTTGCTGAAAAGCTCGCTCTTCGCGATGTC
>BHEV01083774.1:0-36459 GCA_004319985.1 Emydocephalus ijimae | reverse complement strand
CCTCCCTCCCTCCCTCTTTCTTTCTTCCCTGCCCCCTCCCGCCCTCCAGATTCCATGGGAGGAGAAAGGACAGCCCTTCATTGTGTTTCTCCTCTCTCTAGGATGCCAGCCTCAAATGCCAAGCCTTCATTCGCCAGGTTGTCCACTTCCTGGGTCTTCTGGAACAAAATGGGGCGATTTCTCCAGCAGCCCTGGAGCAGGAATTCTCCAAACTGCTGGATGACATTGCCATCTTTAATCCCCCAGGTGGGTCCAAGAAAACACCTCTTGAGTTGAGCAGGGGGGAGAGTTGGGGACTGTGTGGAGATCGTACCAAGTCAGTGATTTGATCTCTGCTGCATGACCAGAGTCGTCCCTGACCCTTAGAAAGCCCAATAATGCATCCCTGGTTTTATACCAAGTGGTGGAGCACCAGCTCAGTTGTCCCACCTCTGTTGGGCTCTCTTTTTCTCCTCTTATTGCGAACATCTGGAGGGGCAGTGCATAGTAGTCAAGATCAGCTTTAGCTGTAATTTGGAAGACCACAAGAAAGTGTCAGAGTGTTTGTAGCGTGACTACAATTGCAAGACAACCCAGGACCAAACACAGCACACCCAGAGGCTTTGTCTTTTAACAGTGGTTTATATACAAGTCAGCTATATACATACATATATGTGATAGGCAAATACCTGGCAAGCAATCAGTCTTCTTGACTCTGCACAGAGAACTACAATGGAGATAGAACACAAGGAGAGAGAGGTATGCCCTCTCATGGCCTCCCTTATATAGACAGCTTCTTAAAGTGGCAATAACCATGCTGACCCATCCTCATTGCATCACAGCAGCCTTACAACAGCTGGTCAGCTCTTAAATCTTCACTACCTTAACAGAAAGGTTTATTTCATAGACTTGATGTAGGAAAAAGGCCGGCAGAAGAGTCAATCAAACAGTCAAACAATCAAAACAGGAATCCGCCTAAAGTCTGTTCATAGCCACAAATTGTATTGTCCAACCGCTCTTGACCCAAAGAAGCTTTTTCCAAGGGGCAACTGGATTTTCTGATTTTTCTTTGAAGAGCCTTCATTTCTCATCCAAGAAGCTTCTTCAACTCTCAACTGAAGAAGCTTCTTGGATGAGAAGTGAAACGTCTTCAAAGATGTTGGATGACAGAGAATTCTCCATAGACAATCTCTCTTGAATTCTGTTGACTTTATCTAATGCCAAGGTAGTGCTCACCTTCACTAGAGTAGATTCTTATGCACAGGTAGGTTGCCTAATAAATTAGCGTAATTCGGACTTCACGTGTGCTCTTGATCTTTCATCGCCTGACACTTGGTGAGCAATGAAGTGTTATCTCCCAAAGGTGCTTTTTTTTTTTTTTTTCCTAGAGGCAAATGGACTTCCTTGTTTGTTTTTTTCTTTGAAGACCTTTTGCTTCTCATCCAAGAAGCTTCTTCAGCTCTGACTGAAGAATATAAAGAAATATAAAATCCTTCCTTCTTCCAGTCAAGAGCTGAAGAGGCTTCTTGGATGAGAAGCAAAACATTTTCAAAGGAAAAAAAAACAAGTCCAGTTGCCTCCCAAAAAAAGCACTTTTGGAACAACCATGACCTGGATGGATGACTGAGAATCGCTACAGACTTTTAGCTATGCAATTTGGGACGGACACCCTTCGAATGGTGTGGGAGTTGGGACGGATTTCCCGAAAAATGGCAGACTACAGGAACCATTTGCACCACTCCGGAGAGCCTGAGGACACAGATAAACCTCCAAGTGGTCTCAACAACCCTCCCAAAGGATGCAAATGACCAGCTATCTGCAAGGAATATAAATCCTTCCATTCCCCACCATCCAGTCAGAACTGAAGAAGCTTCTTGAGTGAGAAGCGAAATGTCTATAAAAGAAAATAGAAATCAAGAAAGTCAAGTTGCCTCCTGAAAAAAAAGCACCTTTGGGATAACCATGATCTGGATGACTGACCAGATTGCCAATTGCACAGGGGCAGATAGGACAGCACTCCAGAGGGGTTAATGTCATTGCCCAGAAGATCATGGGTTGCCCTCTCCCCTCTTTGGAAGAGCTTCATAGCTCCCACTGCCTTAAGAAAGTTGAAAATATCCTTAAAGATCCATTTCATCCTGGGCACCGTTTTTTTTTTTTTTGAACTATTACCATCTGGCAGACGGTACAGGTCAATAAAAACTAGGACAAATAGGCTGAAAAACAGCTTCTATCCCAGGGCAGTTGCTCTGTTGAATTCTACTGTATAGTACACTGAAGATGGTATTTAATTTCATTGTACGATGTGCGATGACAATAAAGCAAACTAAAGTAAAGTAAAACAGACAATCTCTACAGGCTGTTATCCCCCCCACCACCACCATTTCAAAGAAAGCCTCTTCTTCAGCCAGATCTTTAGCCCATGACTCAGGAGTTCTCAACTGTTTTTTGGGTTTTTTTTTTTTTCAACTTTGTCTTGCAGACGCCGATGTCCAGGTTCGCCACGTGTCCTTAACCAGCCTCTTTGCTGAAGCCCTGATGGTGATCAACAACGCCAGTTCCGCCTCAGCAGAATCCCTCCTAGTTTACCTCTGCCGCTGGATTGAGGGCACAATGCGTGGCCTAGGGGTGATGCCCCTCTTGAGATCCTCTTGTCAGAGTTTGGCCTCCGTCCGACACCTGGCCATGACGATGGAGGCTTGTGTCACCGCCTACTTTCAGGAAGGTGAGACGTGGCGTCATTCCCGGCAGATTGCATGCTGGGACTTCCGAGTTGGCTCTCTTGTCCTTTTTTTTTTTTCTTTCTTTCTTTTTCTCTATGGTTTGCTTTGCTTTACTTTATTGTCATTTCACCTCGCACAACAAAGTCAAACACCATCTTCAGAGCACATTTTGAGGATGAAAATAAACACAAACGCACAACCTTCTCATTCTATACGTTGAATTGACAGCCCCTGATATTGCATTCATATTGCACTACACAGTAAAATTCAATAGAGTGACTGCCCTGGGATAGAAGCTGTTTTTCAGCCTATTTGTCCTTGTCTTTATTATTGTCCTGTACCGTCTGCCAGATGGTAACAGTTCAAAAAAAAGGGTGCCCAGGATGAGATGGATCTTTGAGAATGTTTTGAACTTTCTTAAGGCAGCGGGAGCAATAAAACTCTTCCAAAGAGGGGAGAGGGCAACCCATGATCCTCTGGGCAATGACTTTAACCCTCTGGAGTGCTTTCCTATCTGCCCCTGTGCAACTGGCAAACCATACAGAGGTGCAGTATGTTAAAATGCTCTCTATGGTGCAGCGGTAGAAGGTCACCAACAATTTTTCATTCAGTTGTTGTTTCCTGAGAAGTCTCAGGTAATATAATCTCTGCTGGGCTCTTTTTACCAGGGCTGCAATGTGAGGACCCCAGGTCAGGTCCTCTTTTAGGGTAACACCCAGAAACTTAAAACTGACCACTTGCTCCACTCGGTCTCCATTGATAAGCAAGGGCTGGATGTCTGATCTGTTCCTTCTATAGTCCACTATAAGTTCCTTGGTCTTGTTGGTGTTGAGGACCAAGTTATTGTCTCCACACCACGAAAGCAACCGGTCCACCTCATCTTGGTAGGCAGACTCATAGATAGTAGTGTTTGAATAATACACACACAGCACACAGATACACTGTACAGTAAATGTAGGTTTTTACTTCCAGAAAGGTTTAAGCAAAGTTCAAAACAAGCAGTCCAAAGTTATTCACAGGTAAGATCAGTCAGTTTTTAGTCCAGGGATAATCCAATAACAAAGTCCAGTGTCAAAAACAGTTCAGTAACAGACTTACATCAAATCCAAAATAGCAGTCAAATATGAGGAATGGCAATATTCTCCAACAGAAGGAAACAAAGACTCACTGAGACATACTCTCTTCTGAGACTAAAACAACCCAGGTTTCTGGCTCCATCTTATGGCTGTTTGAGAAACCACACCCAAATACAGTTTTGCATTTTCTTAAAGATACAGTTTTAAAATGTCTATCCTGGTTTATACATTGTCCAACCCAAATAGCTGTTAGGTAACTTACATTCCTAACAAGGACTATCTGTAATAATTAGCTAACATTTGAGGACTTATACAGGAGGAAAAGCAGACTTTCTCCAATTAACAAATACTGTGCTTAATTGGATAAATGGCCTGAATATTAACATACAGGACTGTCATGCCCCTGTTGGAATCTGATTCCGAGGGGGAGGTCGAGCAGCTGACAGGGAGTGGGAGTGTGGCTGTGGAGGAAACTGGGGAAGGGCACAGGCCGGATGGGCATTCAGAGGAAGACCCAGGCCCACCCCCTCTTCATCCTAGGGCACACAGGGAAAAATGGAGAAGGGAGCAATGTGGGTTATGGGGGAGAAAAGGGCCCTGATTCCCTTCATTACCTGCAGTTGGGAAAACAGGATTTTAAAAGGGTGTTTGCGCACAGCACCTTGCTGGAAGCAAAGTGTGCATTATCTGCTTGTCAAGTCTTATCTGGGTCCCTAGTATCCTCCCAACTGTGTGTTTGTTAGAAGTCTGCAATTCCTTATCCTGCCCTGTCTTGTTAATTGCTGCAGCTGTGGTTTGTGTTGGTTTTTATTTATAATCTATATGTACTTTGGGTTCAGACTGAATTTCTTCCCTTTAAAAACTGTTCTTGGGAGAGTTTTTTTCTCCAGCCGATGAAAACTGGACATTGGGGGCCAAGTTGGAGGAATTAAAGGGACTTTACCTACTTTTGTGACTTTGTTGCTTTTGTGCCCCCCCCCGCCCCCGATTGTCACAAGGACATTTATTTTATTTTCATGAACCAATATATTTTAAAATGCAACTTGTAACTGTTAAGATGCAACTTTTAAATTACTTGTAACTTAACAAAATTGACCATATATCTCCAGCGTATGTGCATCATATTATTATTGTGTTCTTTCTATGTATCCTGACTGCTCCGCATGCCATACATGCAATAAATACATGTAAATTGTGAAGGATCTGAGCAGGCCTTCCATTGATTGGATGTGATGAACTAAATTATAGTTTTCCAAGCTGGGGTATTTTAAGAGGGGTGGACTTCAACTCCCAGAATATGGCTGGCTGGGGAGTTCTGGGAATTGAAGTCCACCCCTTTTAAAACAGCCAAGCATGGGAAATGCTGACTAAAGGATGAAAAATTAGGTAGCACTGTTTGCATGTTCAAACATGTGTGATTCCTTCTCCAGTTGAGAATTCGCTCCTTTGGGATTCATCCTTTGGCCTTGTTTAAAGGGCTCCCATTGGTTTAATCTGTTTCCATGATTTGAAGGAAGGACATGAACGTGTTGATTATTTTCAAATTGAAGCCAGGCTGAAGAAATTAAATTAAAAGGGACGCGATGGCTCAGTGGCTAAGACGCTGAGCTTATCAGAAAGGTTGGCAGTTCGGCGGTTTGAATCCCTAGCGCAGCGTAACAGAGTGAGCTCCCGTTACTTGTCCCAGCTTCTACCACCCTAGCAGTTCGAAAGCACGTAAAAATGCAAGTAGAAAAATAGGGACCACCATTGGTGAGAAGGTAACAGCGTTCCATGCGTCTTTGGCATTTAGTCATGCTGCCCATATGACCACGGAGAAGTCTTCGGACAGCACTGGCTGTTCGGCTTTGAAACGGAGATGAGCACCACCCCTTAGAGCCGGAAATGACTAGCACGTATGTGCAAGGGAAAACTTTACCTTTACCTTAAAGAATGAAAGACAAATGTTTACAAGAGCCCTGGTGGTTAAAGTGCGGTATTGCAGGCAAACTCTGCTCACTGTTGGGAGTTCGATCCTGACTGGCTCAAGGTTGACTCAGCCTTCCATCCTTCCAAGTTCAATAAAATGAGGATTGTTTAGGGGAAGTTTGCAAATAATGCTTACGTTGCAAAACCAGCCAGAGAATGCTGTAAAGCTGTGTGGGGCTGTATATAAGCCTAAACGATATTGCTAAAGGGTATTACATACTTGACATTGATAGCAGTATTCCGGTACTTCAGGGACTGCCACAAAGAAGAGGGGGTCAAATTATTCTCCAAAGCACTAGCGGGCAGAATAAGAAACAGTGGAAACTAACCAAGGAGAGGGACAACCTGGAATTATGGAGAAACTTCCTCACAATGAGGACATTTAACCAGTGGAACAGGTCACCTCCAGAAATCTTGGGTGCTCCATCACTGGAGGTTTTTCAGAAGAGAGTAGACAGTCACTTATCTGAGATGATATAGATTCTCGTGCCAGAGCAGGGGGCTGGACTAGAAGACCTCCAAGGTCCCTTCCAGCTCATTCATTCATTCATTCATTTATTCATTCATTCATTCATTCTGTTAATCAAGGAGAGACGCAACCAGGAATTAAGGAGGAACTTCCTAATAGTGAGAACAATTAACCAGCAGAACAGCTGGTCACCAGAAGTTGTGGGTGCTTCATCACTGGAGGCTTTTAAGAAGAGACTGGGCAGCCATTGGTCTGAAATGGTATAGGGTCTCCTTGCTTGAGCAGCTGGACTAGAAGACCTCCAAGGTCCCTTCCAGCTCTGTTCTGATTGATTGCTGTGCTATTCTTCATTGCCAAGATGAGTTAGTCTAACAGCTTTTCTTTTCTTTTCCTCCTCTTCTCTCCCTCCACACCATCACCCCCTTTTTTGGGGGGGCGTGAAGACTCTTCTCTCAACCAAGATTTGGGCTGGGCACCAATTGTGGCCTCCTTGCAGGTTCCAGAACTCGCAGCCGAAGACTTCCTTCAAGAGTCCCTTTCGTTGGGAGGCTACCTAACCCTTTATATTTACACCCTGCAGCAGCTGAACGCTGAGCGGACACTCACCAATGAAATGAGAGTGCTCTTTACGCTAAGCAAGTGGTTGGAACAGGTGTATCCCAGGTAGATCCCAGTCAGCTTACATGCCTAAGGTGGGACAAGTACTCACCTTCTCTCAAGGATTGGCTGAAAGTCACCCAGCTGGCTTTCATGACAAAGGCAGGACTAGAACTCTCAGTCTCCTGGTGATTGGCCTAAAATCACCCAGCTGGCTTTCATGCCTGAGGTGGGGCTAGAACTCTCAGTCTCCTGGTGATTGGCCTAAAATCATCCAGCTGGCTTTCATGCCAAAGGCGGGGCTAGAACTCTCAGTCTCCTGATGATTGGTCTAAAATCACCCAGCTGGCTTTCATGCCAAAGGCGGGGCTAGAACTCTCAGTCTCCTGGTGATTGGCCTAAAATCACCCAGCTGGCTTTCATGCCAAAGGCGGGACTAGAACTCTCAGTCTCCTGGTGATTGGCCTAAAATCACCCAGCTGGCTTTCATGCCAAAGGTGGGACCAATACTCCCAATTCTCTCAGTGATTGGCTGAAAGTCACCCAGCTGGCTTTCATGCCTAAGGCAGAGCTAGAGCTGCTTCACAGACTGATGCCTTTAACTGCTAGGCCTGTCCTTTCCAACTTCCAAAAGGAAGGTGGCAAAATAATTTAAGTTTCTAGCCAACCCATTCCCCGGATTTTGCGGTTGGCATCTTGTGAGCTGTGCATCGGACACCAGAGAGATGGTGGGGTTTCTAACCGGAGCGTGTCTTTCTGGGTTGCTCCTCTGCCCAAGCTCTGCCAAGGATGAAGCCAAGTTGTTTCTTTGGTGGCACAAAGTTCTGCAGCTCTGCCTCCTCCAAACCGAACAGGAAGACCCCATCTTGTTGGAGTCAGTCATCCGGGTCTTGACATCTCTGCAAGGCCGGCAAAGTCTGCTGGCCGAAGAGAGGCTCAGCTCGGGACTCCTCGGCGCTATTGGGCTGGGCAAGAGGTCTCCGTTATCCAACAGGTAAAAACACAGAGCAAAAGTTGCCTCCCTCTCCCCTGCCCCCAAGGTTGTGTGAAAGTGTCTCTTGAGACTTTCTATGGAGATTCTTAGTCATCCAGGTCATGGTTGTCCCAGATTTGCTTCTCCCCCCCCCCCCAAGAGGCAAGTGGACTTTCTTGCTTTTATTTTGAAGACGTTTTCGCTTCTCATCCGAGGAGCTTCTTCCATCTCTGACCGGGTAATGGGGAATGGAAGGATTTATCCTTCTTGCCTCCAGCGGGTCATTTGCATCCTTTTTAGAGAGCCGTTGAGGCCACTTGAAGGTTTATCTGTGTCGTCAGGCTCACCTGAGTAGTGCATATGGATGTAGAGCCCTCTTGGAACCGCTGAAAGGACTGTGTTGTAGATTGGAGACAGATGATGTCGTGTTATGTCTCACCTTTCTTTTTTCCAAAAAAGAGGAAAGAGTCCAAACTCACACAAACACAGACAGGCAAGCTGACTCGGTCTTTACAGAGTTAATCCTTGATACTGATAATGTCCTTGGCATTCTAACATACTCTGCCTGCCAAGTCCAAACTGATAACAAGTAAAAAGCTACTTACAGAAAATTACAAGGCAGACCACAAAAATCATTCACAAAGAAAACCTGAAGTAAGATCAAATTTTGTCCCGTACAAAGTTCCAGCCAACAACACACCCACTTTTATCCCCTGTGGGGTGTGTCTCAATGACACAGCTCACTCTCTGACCCTCCCACGCCTCCTACGTTGCTACTCACGTTTCTCCCTACGACGCTGTCTAAGATCAAGCCAACATTCTTCCTCTTGACTCCCTGTCAGGGGCTGCTCCGATATGCCTTCCTCCTGATTAATCTCAGGCTGTTCCTCTCGGTTGTCTGATGAAGCCTGAGGTATTATCAGGGAGGAAGGCATTGCCAGAGAGGAAAGTCCTGGGGAGGAAGGCATTCCCAGTTCCTCCTCCTCATCTTCCAAGTCCTCTTCCTCTAACAGCACAGGCTCCAGAATCGGAGCCACAACAATGTCGTATCCCTTCCCCTCTGTTGAGACAGGGCTCTTCAGGGAAATGGGAGGATTTATATTCTGGACAGAGAAGACCACTGGTTTCAAAGAGGGGTCAAAGAGGCCACTTTTGTCAAAATTGAACAGTCCTCCCTCAACTGAGAGGGAGGGATACGACATCATCTCTCTCCAGTCTACAGCACAGTCCCTTCAGCGTTTCCAAGAAGGCTCCACACCCATTTGCACCACTCTGGTGACCCTGAGGGGACAGACAAACCTCCAAGTGGCCTTAACGGCCCTCTAAAACAGTGATGGCGAACCTTTTGGTTGTGTGCCAAAAGCACAAGAGAGAGAGAGAGAGAGTGCTTGAATGCTGGCACCCACAATGCAATGCACCCTGCCCCCATGCGCACGGAACACCCGCCCTGTCCCCTTACCTGCGCATTCACGCGCCTCCCAGCTGATTTTCGGCCCGTTTCAGGCCTTTTTTCGCCTTCCTGGAGGCTCGAGGGAAGCCTCTGCAGGCCGAAAAACGGGCTTTCCGGAAATACCAGAAGTGCCCATTTTCAGCCTCCAAAGGCTGCAGAGGTCCTCAAGCCTCTGGGAGGTTGAAAACGGCCTCCAATGGGCCGAAAATCAACTGGGAGGCGTGCGCATGCGCAGGGCAGGTATGTTTGGCTGGGGCTCGCGTGCCATAGGTTCGCCATCACAGCTCTAAAAGGTTTCAAATGACCAGCCATCTGCAAGGAGTATAAATCCTTCCCTTCTCCACCACCCGGTCAGAGCTGAAGAAGCTTCTTGGATGAGAAGTGAAATGTCTTCAAAATAAAAGCAAAGAAGTCCAGTTGCCTCTTGGGGGGGGAAAAAAAAGCACCTTTGAGACTTCCATGTCACCTGAGTGCCTTGGGCTCACCTGTACCCCATGATGTTTTGGCTTACAAGGTGGAGTCTTGCCAGCCTGTCTTGCCTTGAACTGACAACTTACCTTGCCTTAAAATAGTTTTGAGTTTGCGCTGGGTAAAAATAGCTGTGGTTTCTCTTGTGACACCAAACCGCTCACAATGACTGATTTTGTCCTTGACCTCAGTGACACAGGCTGAATTTAAACCCGGTGCCTTGGCCTCTGCCTTCTCTTATTTGACTCAAACAAGCATTTAGGAGAAAGCCTTGCTGGTCGAAGCCATATTAACAGAGGTGGATTTTTCTCACCTGATCCTTTTTAAAATCCACCACCTGCCCCTCCTCTCGCGATCAAGCGTAGAGGTGCTTAGACGAACATGTGGACAGAGGTACAGATAATATCTAGGATCATTTCATAGACTAAAGGAAACCAGGCCTTCCCCTGGCAAGTTTAAGATGTGTGGACTTCAACTCCCAGAATTCAGATTCAGACCGGCTCAAGGTTGACTCAGCCTGTTGTCTTTCCGAGGTTGGTCAAACGAGGACCCAGATTATTGGGGGGACAATAGGCTGACTCTGTAAACCGCTTAGAGAGGGCTGGAAAAAACTGGGAAGCGGTATATAATTAAGTGTATTGCTATTACCATGGATGGGTGGGTGGGTGGGTGGATGGATGGATGGATGGATGGGATTCCATTTTTTTTAACTGCCGGTTCTGTGGGCGTGGCTTGGTGGGCGTGGCTTGGCTTGGTGGGCGTGGCAGGGGAAGGTTACTGCAAAATCTCCATTCTCTCCCCACCCCACTAACCTGCTTTCCAGCTCCGTTCTCCTGTGCAGGGCAAACCAAAGAAGACCCAGCCAATCAGCTGGGACTCAGGAGGCAGAGAATAGATGGGGTTGGTGGGGCCAATCAGAGGGGGCATTTTCAGGATGAATAATAGGCCTGTTTCATCACTTCTTGTATTACAGAAAGTGACGAAATGGGCCTGTTATTCATCCTGAAAAGCCTTGCAGAGGCTTTTTTCCAAGCCTCCGAGAGGCTGAAAAAGGCCTCAAAACAGCCGAAAAATCAGCTGTGAGGCACATGCATGCACAGTGAAGTAAGTTTGCCTGTGGCTTGTGTGCCGGCACAAATGGCTCTGCGTGCCACTTGTGGCAGGAGTGCCATAGGTTCACTGTAACGGTTATAGCCTATTCAGCATTGTCTGTCATCGTATATCATTATTACAGTATCGTTTAATTTCTACTTTATTTTCCAACCATCCATAGAATAGATCCCAAATCTTCCAATCCTGTTTTTCTTCTTGTTCTCTAATTGCTTATGTTAATCTACTCATTTCTGTACATTCCAATATTTTCTTAATCACTACCTCCTCCATCGGAATTTTCTCATTTTTCCAATTTTGAGCAAATGCAATTCTAGCTGCTGTTAATGCATATATAATCAAATATGTTATTTCTTTGTGACAATTTTCAGGCAAAATCCCCCATAAAAATATCTCAGGTTTTAAATCTGTATGTTGTTTTATCATTTTTTTCCAACCCTGTATGTATTTTAGTCCAATATCTTTTAGCTTCTGTACATGTCCACCACATATGATAATGATCCAGGTATCTGACGATATTTGAGTTGGAAGGGACCTTGTAGGTCATCTAGTAAAACCCCCAGCACCCAAGCAGGAGGCCCTACACCATTTCTTAACTCTCTTCTCTGGCTTTTCTCTCGGCAGGTTCCGTGTCCTGGCCCGGAGCATGTCCGCCTTCTTGCTGGTTCAGGTTCCAGTAGAGAATCAAATCCGGTTGAGATCTGGGGTGGAATTGCAATTGTCTTCTAAAGCTCAACAGGTGCGTTGGGTTCTTGGTCCTCTCAGGGATTGGTCTCACTCTTGTCTCAACCCTTGTAAATACTCGTTCAATTCGTTTCAATGGTGAAAAAAAGTAAGGTTCTACATTTAGGCAAGAAAAACCAAAATGCACAGGTACAGTATAGAATGGGACCTCACTCACTAGTAGTAACTGTGAGAGGGATCTTGGAGTCCTAGTGTAGTGGTCCCCAACCTTTTTTGTACCAGGGACCCGTTTCACGATTATTCATTCTTTGCGGCCCGGTACAAAATGATCCACGGACCAGTACCGGCATCAGCACGTACGACCAAGGCAAGGCGAGCCGAGTGACTGGCCAGCCAGCCAGCCGTCCCCTGCTTCTCCCTGCCACCTTCAACTCCTCCTTTGTACCTTCTCGCGGTCGATGGGCTTTTCGGGCTCTTAATCTGAGTAACGCGAGACTCCACCACCATCAGGACGGCTCTTTGTTTGAAGCCGCCTCCCCCTTCGACGAAACTAAGGCGCGAGGATTCCTTCAGCACCCAAACGCCACTTTCCAACCGACGACCGACAAGCTCACCCGGAAGCACTTTCTCAAGTGCCATCGAAACAAGATGGCGACGCCCAAGCAAAGTAGGCCCTACTTTCATTCTTTGCGGCCCAGTACAAAATGATCCACGGACCGGTACCGGTCTGGGGCCCAGTGGTTGGGGACTCCTGTCCTAGTGGACAACATTTAAATATGAGCCAGCCGTGTGCTGCAGCTGCCTCAAAAAGCCAACACAGTTCTACGCTGTATATATAGAGGGATAGAATCAAGATCAAGTGAAGTGTTAATACCACTTCATAATATCTTTAGTGAGACTACACTTGGAATACCGCATCCAGTTTTGGTCTTCACGATGTAAAAAAAGATGTTGAGACTCTGGAAAGAGTGCAGAGAAGAGCAACAAAGATGATTAGGGGACTGGAGGCTAAAACATGTGAAGAACAGTTTCAGGAACTCGGTATGTTTAGTCTAATGAAAAGAAGGACTAGTGGGTGATATTATAGCAGTCTTCCAATATCTCAGGGGCTGCCACAAAGAAGAGGGAGTCAAGCTATTCTCCAAAGCACCTGAGGGTAGGAGAAGAAGCAATGGATGCAAACTAATTAAGGAGAGAAGCAACCTAGAACCTAAGGAGGCATTTCCTGACAGTGAGAACAGTTAATCAGTGGAACAACTTGCCTCCAGAAGTTGTGAGTGCTCCCACACCAGAAGGTTTTAAAAAGATGTGGATAACCATTTGTCTGAAGTGGTGTAGGGTTTCCTGCCTGAGCAGGAGGTTGGACTAGAACAGTGGTCACCAACCCGTGGGCCGGGGACCATGGGGGATCTGCAGAGAAATGTCACCCCCAAAGCAATTAATCCAGGCTCTGCAGGAACACAAGGCTTGCGTCGCTTGCATTGTGAACAATACAAGGTAGTGAGGGGAGGGGGAAAAAGGCGGAAGGGGGGAACTTGCCCCATTCGTCCCACGCGCCTCGCCTGGCCACCCGGCTGCCTCTTTCCGCTGCTTTCTTCTGCTTTTGGCTGCACACCAGGAAAGCAGCAAAAGTCGTCCCCCAAACTCCACCAAAAATGAATCTTTGGGACCCTGCAAGGCCTCCTGCGCCTGCGCCTGCAAAGGCTCATTTCTGGCAGAGTTTGGGGGAGAGAAAGAAAGACTTCTGCTGCTTCTGCTGCTTTCCTTGTATGAAGCCAAAAGTCTCTCTCTTCCCCTGAGAATGGAGCTGGAAACGGTATCCTGCGATCCCAAATAAAGAATAACCGATTGATAGGAAAACGGGGTGGAGAATTTTCCTGCAGACCTTTTGGGGGATTTTCCCAGGGTCTCTGATCTGCGGGATTTAAAATTATGAGTTTGGTGGTCCCTGAAGTCCAAAAGGTTGGCGACCCCTGGACTAGAAGATCTTCAGGGTCCCTTCCAACTCTGTTTTTTAATTTCTACTCATAAGAAACTCTGCCAATGTGTGGCTTGTCAATTGGAAATGATCAAAATGTCAATTGGAAATGATGGGTTGTCAATTGGAAATCTGTATTGCAAGAGAACTCCTAGCCAAAACAACTTGCTTCATTAATCCATCCACTTGACATGTTTTATGACTTTCTTTGTAGGCTCTCAATGCTTTGGACTCTCTGGTGTCAAACAAACAATATGCGGAATACCAAGGGCAGATCCTCCAAGCATCCCAGTTCATCAAAGACTCTCACCATTGCCTTCACGACGGGACTCAGCTTCTGGCTATCCTTCTCAACACTTTGTACGCGGAAGTGCGCTACTTGGACGCGATACGATAACAGGAAGCAAGCCGGAAGGTGGTTGCTTCTTGCTCTAATCATGGATTATGTTCACTTTACAGTCGGAGATCGTGTTGCACAAGGGATTGGCATTCCCAGGATTCTGCTGGTTGTCGGAGACGAAAGGACGAACGGAGAAAGGAAGGGAAAATTTGAGTTCCCGTTGCCGTACTTTGAAAGCGCTTGGGAAGCCCTTGGCTTCCTGCCAAAAGGCCAACCACGGCCGTTTCCTTGGGATCTGTTCAGGAGAGGCACTTGTGGTGCCTCAAGGAAGTTTGCTTTGTTTAAAGGCCATTTCTCACCGTTTTCTATTTGACTGCCTTGTTGTTCACCCTTTTTCACCCTTTGCTCTTGTGCCATCATCATCTTCGTTGTCGTTATCTTCTTCTTTTTGAATGTGGAACTTGTGGCCCTGTTTCCATCTCAAAATGCTGGATGGTCCTTTGATTTCCTGCTCTCCTTAATGTTTTCTCCCTTCTTTCCCCTGAAGTGAATGCTTGCCCCAATTGGGATGTTAAAAATTAAACCAGAGACTGGTTTTGTTGTTGTTATCCTGTCTACAATGCTGTATTTATTGGTGGAAGGATATTAAGAAGGGAGACACTCCCATGAAGTTTGCACAATTGCATCTACTTGGAATAAATCACTTGTTTTCCCGATGACTCATCATGAACATCGGTTTCACTTTCGTTCAGAGCAGAGCTCCAATCTTCAGTAAGCAAGCAAGTTAGTTTCTCTTTTACTTTAGTTCTGCAGGCAAGCAAGAGGAGAGAAGCAGTTTCATTTTCAATAGACAGACTCTGAGCTCAACATAGCTGCAGAGATGCAGAGGTTAATAAAGAGCCATGCCTAGACTACTTCTAGTTTCAGTTTCCAGCCTAGGCTATTTTTAGTTTCAGTTTCCAGCCTAGGCTACTTCTAGTTTCAGTTTCCAAAACAGTCCTCATTGGCTGACTTAGTTGCTATGCCTCTTCATTGGCTGACCTTGTTACTAAGCTCTATTCCAGTTCATGAATTTACTCTGACAATAGCTTTTGGGGAAAATAGCCCATTTCGCAGGATTCTCGTTGCCAGTTGGCTTGACTCTTAACATATGCCATCCCCTTGAATTTTTTTGTTTCTTCCTGCAATCTGACAAAATTAACATGCATTAAACCCAAAATTATTCTCACTTCCAATAAGCGAGGGCGGGGCTGTCCGTCTCAATGTCATTGAGGGCTGCATCAGGGCTGCAGTTGACTTCAGCGGGCCGGGTAGGCGTGGCCAACGGTGGGTGTGGCAAATGGGCATGGCCAGCTTGCCGCCGTTCACGGGGCGTGGTTGAATGGGTGGACATGGCCAGCTTGACACCACTCCCCAAACTGCTGGCATGTTTCCTCTTCGCGTTGGGTAGACCAGGCCGAAGCTACGGTGGCCCAATGCTTCCTCTTCGCATTGGGTAGACCAGGCCGAAGCCATTCGGGCCGGCCCCTGATATTTTGCAGGACGGCCCCGTGGGCTGGATCTGACCACATCGTGGCCCGAATCCAGCCAGCAGGACACCTGTGAGCTAGAGCAATTGTGGCTAGAGACACAGACTAAAGAAAACAGCTTTTAGTCTTGTGTTTGTAAGCAGGTTCTTACAAGAAGACAGTTGGGTGTTGGTAGTAGTTGGAGGAAGAGGGGCACCATGGGACAAAATACGTGTGTTCCTGTTTTGTTCTGGAACACATCCAAATCTAACGCTTAAAATATATTTTCTCTGAGCACATCTGGAATCACTGGTTTATTTTGATGCTACCAGTCATACGTAACACACTCCCTTCAAGGTAATCTATCATTTAACTGGTGCAGTGGCCTCATTTTGTTACAGGACCTTTCAACTACTCTTGTTTCCCTGAAAATATGACCTACCCTGAAAGTAAGTCCTGGCTTGATTTTTACACTTGATTATTTCCATATAAGCCCTACCTCCCAAAATAAGCCCTAATTAAGATCCCAACCACTCCAAAGTGCATGGATAAAAATGAAGCTAGGATGGGGATGGGAGGGTGGTGGAGCTGCCCTACTACTTACCTTTGGACAGTTGTAGCCAGGCCTCGCACAACCCGACACCTGACTCACCGGCCCATTTCTTCTGCAACCGGCAAGGCTGGCAAGGCTTTCCTGAAGGCCTGTCTAGCAGAGAACAAAGCTCTGGATAGATCCTGAGCTCTGTTATGGGCTGCAGATGCCTTCAGGAAAGCTTTGCTGGCTGCAGAAGAAGTTCCTGAAGGCCTCTGACAGCGAAAAGGAGGCCAGGGGCGATGCAGGCAAGTGAGGTTAGTCAGTGGAGGACATCCCTCCAAAAATAAGACCTGGTGCCTTTTTTGACACCAAAAAAAATATAAGACAGGGTCTTATCTTCAGGGAAAATTTCAGGGAATTTTCAGTGATTGTTGCGTGCTGGCATTTCACTTCAATGCGTCAAATGCTCTGCACGTTGCTAGCTCGGAAGACTTTGCCTCCCCCTTTCTAATTTAAAACACTTTTCTTTTTGGAGCTCATCAGTAAAATGCAGAGCCCGTTCCCCTTTGAAAAAGGTAATTGCGGTTTCGCACCTCTGCTTTCCACTTAGCCGAGGGAGTGCATGTTTTCTGCTTAACCAGCCTGTCCTGATACATCTGCCTTTTAACGTGACGGTGTTAGTGATTTGCCTTTCAGCTAATTATTGCAAAATTAGTCGCTTTTCTCTTCCTCCGCATTGCCAAATTATGCAGATCGGCTCTTTTTTTTTTTTTCTGCCGTCGTTCTCTTTTTGAGAAGGAGGAGGGAGATTGCAGATGGAGATGTTACCCTGTCCCTTTGGTAGGTTGATCAAAAAAACCAATAATGCGAATCGAGGGGGAGAAAAAACATTTTTTAATGTTTCAAAGGATCTTTGTGCAGATCTCACAAGTGGTAAAGGGGGGAGAAAATGCTGGTTTTCCTTTTGAGATGCATCAAAAAACCATCTTTAATGTTTCTTTGATTTTGGAAATGATTCAAAGGATACATTTGTCGAGGTGAGGACTGGGCGTGTGTGTCTGTGTGCCTGATAATTTGGGAGCATGGTTTGCATAGAAAGGGTATTTAAAATAGCCACTACTTGTCTGGATCACGTGAAATAAAGAGAAATACCAACTTGAGCTACTTTGTTAGTGCCTTGCCGCGTGTGACTTACAAACCAGTGTATGTAATAGCAATAGCCCTTATACCACTTCACCGTGCTTTCCAGACCTCTCTAAGTGGTTTACAGAGTCAGCCTCTTGCCCCCAACAATCTGGGTCCTCATTTTACCCATCTGGATAAATAAAGGATGGGAGGCTGAGTCAATCTTGAGCCTGGTGAGATTCAAACTGCCAAATTGCAGGCAGCTGGCAGTCAGAAGAAGTAGAGCAGGGCAGGGTCGCCAACCTTTTGGACCTGAGGGATCACCAAACTCAAAATTTTAAATCCTGCGGACCAGAGACCCTGGTAAAATCCCCCCAAAAGTCTGCAGGAAAATTCCCCACCCTGTTTTCCTACCGATCAATCATTCTTTATTTGGGATTGCAGGATACCGTCCCCAGCTCCGTTCTCAGGGGTGGAGGGGGGGAGAGACTTTTGGCTTCATGGAAGGAAAGCAGCAGAAGTCTTTCTTTCTCTCCCCCAAACTCCGCCAGAATGGTGCAGCCTCTTGGAGCAGGATGCCTTGTAGAGTCCCGAAGACTCATTTCTGGCAGAGTTTGGGGGAGAGAAAGAAAGACTTTTGCTGCTTTCCTTGCATGCAGCCAAAAGCAGAAGAAGAAAGAAGCAGAAAGAGGCAGCCTGGTGGCCAGGTGAGGTGCATGGAGCGTGTGGGGCAAGTCCCCCCCCTTTGCCCTTTATCCCCTCCTCTCACTACCTCGTGGTGTTCTCAATACAAGCAACGCAAGCCTTATGTTCCTGCAGACCATGTGGACGGTGCATCCTTGTGTTCCCACGCAGCCTGGATTAATTGTTTTGTGGGTGTGTCCTTTGTGGGTACAAATCTTCTCTGCAAATGACAATTTTTTTTTTCATGGATCATCAGTGGTTCCTGGCTCACTGGTTGGCCACCACTGGGTTTACAGGTAGGCCTTGACTTAAAACACTTCATTTAGTGACGGTTGAAAACAACGGCACTGAAAAAAGTGGCTTACAACCATTTGTCACACTTACGACCTTTGCAGCATCCCCATGGTCACGTGATTTACATTCAGACACTTGGCATCTGACTCGTATTTATGACAGTAGCAGTGCCCTGATTTCATGCGATCCTCTTTTGAGACCTCCTGAGAAGCAAAGTCAACGGGGAAGCTGGATTAGCTTAACAATGTTTTAAGTTAACATCTAACTTAACAACTGCACTGATTCACTGAACAGCTGGGGCAAAAAAGGTCATAAAATGGGGCAAAATGGACTTAACTAATTTCTCACTTAGCAGCGTAAATTCTGGACTCAATTGTGGTTGTAAGTCAAGGACTACCTGTAGTTATTTTGCTGCATTGGTCACCTTGTTTTCCACTGCGAAGTCAGAGTGATGTACACAGCAGGGTGGGAAGGTGTGATCTTCCCCATGGCAACAACCAGAATCCTGCAAAATGGGTTTGAGTGAGAAGGACAGCCCCAAAGTCACCCAGTTTCACCCTGGCCAAAGTTCAACTTTGTTAAACATTATACCAGAGTAATTTGCAATACCCTCAAGAGAGTATGGAGGAAATGTAGATAACTTGCTTGGTGTTGGAATGGGACAACTTGTTGTTGGCCAACTCTCCATGGCCAACTCATGAAAGGACAACTCTCCATGCCCAACTCTGCACAGCCAACTTGCCATGGCCAACTTGCTATGGCCAAATCTGCGCAGCCAACTCTATGGCCAATTCTCTATGGCCAACTCGCCATGGCCAACTCACTTTGGCCAACTCTCCACAGACAACTTTCCACAGCCAAGTCACTGCGGGACAACTTGCTGCAGGACAACTTGCCATGGGACTCCTTGCCAAAATTCAACAATTCAATTTAATCATTTAAAATAATTTTGAAATATTTTATAATTTTTGTCATTCGCATTTCATTTTGTCCTTCCTTTTCCATCCTTTCTTTAATGATTTTGTTCCACCATTTCTTATATGTTAGTATAATTCTCACCCAACACGGTGAGTTAGACGTGTCAAGTTGGCCATGGTGAGTTGGCCATGTCAAGTTGTCCTAGACCCACTTGCTGTGGTCAACAGGACTTGCCTAGCAGCAGTTGGCAACAATCACAAGCAATGTATCCATGGGGAGTTTCAATCACTTGAATTGAAGAAGCTTCTTGGATGAGAAGTGAATCATTTTCAAGGAAAAAAACCCAAGAAAGTTGTCAGCATTCCAAGTAACCAACTCCAAACCAATAAAACTCCAAGACGAGCATTTTCTCAAAGTTCCATTTTATTAGAGTTGTCCTATTGGCACATCTGGGAAAACCCGAATCGGAGAGTTCTGGGTTTTTCCTTTGTAATTGAAAATCCCAAACCCACTCCCTGTACCCATCAGTCCATCACATGGTCCAATCACCAGCCATCCCAACTGGAGACATCCTTCCAACCACTCCTTTCCCAGGTGCAGGGTAACTTGTCCTTGACTCAGAAAAAGAATGTTGTTTTGTCTAAACTTCAACGTCTCTGTAAAATCCCCACTCCCAAATTCCCAGGCACTAGAATGTGGCAGCGCGGAAGCTTCTAAGTAAAATATGGCTTCCAAAGCTGACAACAGTCCAGTTGCCTTTTGGAAAAAGTATATATTGGCCAACCACAAATGAGAGGGTGAACTTTAAGTACCGATAGAAGAGATGTGCACCATTGATTGGCCTAACAACAAAATAACACCGAACACATAGACTTGAAACCAGAGATCTTTTTATTGGGAATCTTACCTGATACATATAGTAAAGATTTGAAATACCTGATTGTAAATGTATTACCAGCGGCTAGGATTGTATTTGTAAAAACTGGAAAAATGAGAAAATACCATTGCAGGAAGAAATTATTGAGAAAATATTGGAATGTGCTGAAATGAGTAGATTGACATTTGAAATTAGAAAACGAGGATAAACAATTCGATGAAATTTGGACCTTTTCTACCAATGGTTAGATAATAAAATACAATAATAGAATATTTAGAATTTCAGAAAATAACAAATATATAAAGATCTATTTTTTCTTTCTTTCTTGATATTATATTTATAAAATGTTATTAGGATAGATTTGGTATGACTATATGATTTGTTATAAAATAAATTAAGTAAACTATAGTTATCTTGCAAAGTATGAATGAATAAAATCATGGTCAAATGATTGTTTAATAGTGATACTAGGGTATATAACTTCTGATTGACAATATGAGATATTATGTAACGTAATTGTAATTGAGACCACGAAATGGATGCACAAAAAATTGGTAAACCAACCGATACACTGTTTGTATATTTATGAAAGTAAGTTGAATGTTTTTATGTTTTGTCTGTTTTGTTTGTTTTTAAAAATCAATAAAATTGTTTTCAAAAAAATAATAATAATAATAACACCGAACTTTACAACATTCAAATATCCTGCAGAGCAACTCAGGAAATGAGGTGAGTTTAAGGTGTCCTGACCAGAAGTTGCATTCAGCAGGTTCTGACCACCAGGAGCAGAAATTTTGAGTAGTTCAGAGAACCGGCAAATGCCACCTCTGACTGGCCCCGCCCCCATCTATTCTCCGCCTCCTGAGTCCCAGCTGATTGGCTGGGTCTCCTTTGGTTGCCCTGCACAGGAGAACGGAGCTGGAAAGCAGGTTAGTGGGGTGGGGAGGGAATGGGGATTTTGCAGTAACCTTTCCCCTAGGAGTTGGGTAGGAATGGAGATTTTACAGTATCCTCCCCTTGCCATGACCACCAAGCCACGCCCACAGAACCGGTAGTAAAATTTTTTGAATCCCATTCACTGGTCCTGACTTGAATCATTCATCATCCCCAGTCAGAATGGATTCAGAAATGATGTCAACTCCAGAATTGGGTGTATCTACTGCAAGTTCTCCATCATAGAAATACCAATAGTTTCATTATTGGCACCCGTTTTGAGCAAATGCCAGTTTTAACCACAGAGTTTTCATCACAAACAAGTGATGTGACAGTGACAGAGCGAATGGCACCTTCTTCTTTTTTTTAAAATTTTTATTCTTTAAAAACAAAAAATACAAAAATCTCATTTCCATTAACAGTTATTGTGTGGTTCTATATACATGTTTCTTATTTTGGGACTATACATTATTTTTATCCTTATCCTTCACCCATTCGTACCACCTCTCCCATGTCGCATAGTATTCTCGATCCTCTTTGCCTTTCAGTTCCATAGTGAATTTATCTAGTTCAGCAAAAGTCCACTATTTTTTTGAATCAAAACTTCATTTTATCAGCCTTCCAATTTTGTGCTAACGTGATTCTTGCTGCAGTTAAAATGTATACAATAAGGTATCTTTTATCATTTCTCAAATTCCCTTTAATCATACGTAATAAAAATGTTTCGGGTTCCAATTTCAATTTATATTTTGTAATCTCAAAAAGCCATCTCTGTATTTTCTTCCAGTATTTTTTGGGGAATGGCACCTTCTTCAGATGGAAAGAGAAAGAGTGAGCGAAAGATTGGATCTTTTAACAAGGGTGTGTTACTCTAGATTCTGGAGACAAACTTTGACTTATGGAGTTGATTCTCCGATTGAGGTTTTCATATGGAGATTCTTGCCTCGGTTGTCTGTGAATGAAAGCATCCATGTTAGCAGCATATATGTAAAAAAGTAAAGGTAAAAGATCCCCTCGAACATATGTGCTAGTCGTTTCTGGCTCTAGAGGGTGAAGCTTATCTCCGTTACAAAGCCGAAGAGCCAGCGCTGTCCGAAGACATCTCCGTGGTCATGTGGCCGGCATGACTAAACATCCGCAGGTGCACAGAAGGCTGTTACCTTCCCACCAAAGGTGTCCCTATTTTTCTACTTTTTTACATGCTTTCGAACTGCTAGGTTGGCAGAAGCTGGGACAAGTAACGGGAGCTCACTCCATTACGCGGTGCTAGGGATTCGAACCGCCGAACTGTAAACATCAAGGCTCGCCCATAGAACCGGTAGTAAAAAAAAATTTGAATCCCACCACTGGTTGAAGTCCACAAGTCATAGAAGGGCCAGGGTTCCTCACCCAGGGTCTAGATCAGGGATCTCCAACCTTAGCAGCTTTAAAGACTTGTGGACTTTAACTCTCAAAATTCCTCAGGGAGTTGAAGTCCACAAGTCTGAAAGGTGCCAAGGTTGGAGAACCCTGATCCAGAGAGACCATCAACCCCTTCATCCATTACCTAGTGCAGCTACAGTTCCTCTTGTGGTGTATGAGCTTCCCACTCTTTGCTATGGGAGACAGGGTAGTGCTATTCAATTGTAAAATTAACTTATAAAATTGTGAACATAAAATAACAAGCTGCTATTCCCTGGAAGGCTGTGACCAAGCAGAAGATGAATATCTGACATGCAACAAGTTTCTGCTCTTCGTTTATTGCTCTTCCAAGAAGGAACTATGATTCATGTTTTCCCAAATTAGATACCTCAGTCATGCTGATCTTTCTGCTTCCTGAAGGAATGGATTTCATTAGTAACCCTGTAGAAAGCCATGAGTTGCTTTATGAGAAGAAAATAGAAATTAATGTCCTTTTTGGAATATTTTGCCCCTCCTCCCCTTCTCTCCTCTGACAACTCCAGGAATGGATTTCCCATTGTTGCTTTTGGGGTTTGTCAACATCCATCAATGACATGTCAACCCCAAACCATAAATAATACAACTCACAATGGTGGAATGGGGTTGACAGGAGACCACATGGATGTTCTCAGAGAGCAGTAGATTTGCGGTGAAGAATGTTCTTCACGACCAGCTATAGCCTGATCTTCTAGAACCAGGAGTGTTCAACCATGACAACTTGAAGACTTGTGGACTTCAACTCCCAGAATTCTATGCGGCCTGAGGAATTCTGGGAGTTGAAGTCCACAATTCCCAGAAATTCCTCAGAGTTCTGTTCTAGAAGGAGAATCCTTTTATTTAATTGAATCAATTCCGCTGTTCTGCTGGACCCTCTTTTGAATGGGCTCTTCTAGAACCTCCTGACATTGTTGTTTTAATTTTATCAGCCTACTACAGAGTTCCTTGACTAGTTTTGAATTAGCATGAATTAGGAGTCCCAAAGGGGCTTTTTTTTTTTTCAAGAGGCACCTGGATTTTCTGTTTTTTCTTTGAAGATGTTTCGCTTCTCATCCAAGAAGATGGAAGAGAGTGGAAGGAGCTTCTTCGATGAGAAGCGAAACGTCTCCAAAGAAAAAAACAGAAAGTCCAGGTGCCTCTTGAAAAAGCCCTTTTGGGACTCCTAATTCATGCTAAGCTGTTTACAGAGTCAGCCTCTAGCCCACAATAATTTGGGTCCTCATCTTACTGATCTCAGAAGAATGGAAGGCTGAGCCACCTTGAGCCGGTCAGGATCAAACTCCTGGCAATGATAGATCTATCATCTGTCTGTCTGTCTGCCTATGGTATCTATCTATCTATCTATCTATCTATCTATCTATCTATCTATCTATCTATCTATCTATCTATCTATCTATCTATCTATCTATCTATCCATCCATCCATCCATCCATCTATATCCATCCATCCATCTATCTATATCCATCCATCCATCCATCCATCCATCCATCCATCATCTATCTATCCAGAGGTGGTATTCAGCAGGTTCTGACCAGTTCTGGAGAACCAGTGATGGAAATTTTGAGTAGTTCGAAGAACCGGCCAATTCCACCTCTGACTGGCCCCGCCCCCATCTGTTCTCCGCCTCCCAAGTCCCAGCTGATTGGCTGGGTCTCCTTTGGTTGCCCTGCACAGGAGAACGGAGCTGGAAAGCAGGTTAGTGGGGTGGGGTGGGAATGGAGATTTTGCAGTATCCTTCTCCTGCCATTCCCACCAAGCCACACCATGCCCAGGTCTAGTTGTGGGCTGCTTCCTATTAGGAACACAAGTGTTAAAAATAGCAAGTCTGTCTAACTGAAATTCTGCAAAGCAAACCCTCCCCTTTTCCATCTAAGTTGTGGAAACTGCCACAAGATCAATAACCTCTAGAAATGTGCTTCGATTCAAACGAGACTCAAGAGGCTCTTACCGTGAAAAGCTGATTGGAACCATAAAGTTATCTGTAATGCAAAAGGTAAGAAAACTAATGGAAACATATGCATATATGTCTTGCTAAACTATCCCTACGTGCACATTATATTAAGAAGGTTGAAATGGCCCAGGACCTTGTTAAGTTACATCACCATGTTGTCCAACCTTGGTGACTTTAAGACCTATGGACTTCAATTCCCAGAATTCTCCAGCCAGCATAGGTAGGTTTAGCTGCATGTTGAGCTACACACAGTTGTTCAGTTTAGGGGTGTTGGATGAAGACAGTCAACATAGGATTATGTCAATGATTTGATGCAGCTATAGGGATAATAAATGTTGAGACACAGACACAATGGCAAATGATCAGAGAACTAGCATACTTGTGCATCCTCTAACGCTATGCTGGCTGGAGAATTCCGGGAGTTAAAATCCACAAGACTAAAGAGTTAGGCAAAAAAAAAAAAAAAGTTGAGTTAAGCTCTTTCTTCAGGTTCCATATCAAAGTTGATAGGCCACATTATTTAGTTTCTTCACATTTAAAAAACTAAAAATTGGGCAAGGGGCTACATCAGAGCCTCGTTTTCCATATGTTGGTCTTCTTCCTTGAAAGATCTTGTGGATTTAACTTTGAAAGTAAGGTTGAAGCACCTGGGCTTGGATGAGATATTTTGCAGTTGAAAAGAGGGTAGCTCAACTTGAGCACCAGATAATCCTTCAGTCCAGGTGGTAGGACATTACTGGTTAGAGCAGAGGTCCCCAAACTTAGCATCTTTAAGAATTGTGCATTTCTGGGAGTTGAAGTCCACATGTCTTAAAGTTGCCAAGTTTGGAGAACTCTGGGTTAGAGGATGCACAAATATGCTAGTTCTCTGATAATTTGCCATTGTGTCTCTGTCTCAACATGTACCATCTTTATACTTGGATCAAATCATTGAAATAATCCTACGTTGACTGCCTTCATCCAACACCCTTAAACTGAACAATTGTTCTGTCCTCACTACACTTTAGCCTGCATGCAGCTCAAGATGCAGCTAAACCCACCTTTCCTCCAATAAAACAGATCATGTGCTTAGACCTGAACACTTTATTGAAAGAACAGGATATGGTGAAACAGCGATGCTCTGTGTGTGGGATGTGGGTTGGTACTTGGATAACCATGTGCCACAGATTAAGATGGATTCTTCTTTGTGCCTTCTCCAAATACCAAAGAAAATGGAGTCTGCTTCCCAGCATGCACTTGTTTTGAGAGTGTGGGCTGATGGGTAAAGAGGTTGGGTCAGCTTCAAACAATATACTTGGTCTGTCCAACCACTAGATGGGGCTAGAGGGCAACAATAGTATATAAAGATGGTATGTTGGGGCCTATTTGTCCCTCTGGCCACTAGATGGAGCAAGAGAGCAACAACAGTATATAAAAGTTATATTCTAGGGCATGACAACAACCAACCAACCAAATAGGTTGTGTCCACACCAAACACCATGCTAGAGAAGTGAAAAGCTTAACATATTGGTAAATTGCAACTGACCAGTGAGAACTGTTCATGCAAATGTTTGGTCCTGTATATAAGCCACAGTTCATAAACCTCAATGGTGTTTACACAGTGCACTAAGCCAGCCTTCCCCAACCTTCCCAGTGGGAGGTGGGGAAGAAGGCATGGTTTTGCGTGAGGAACAGGGACATGCCCACCGCTTGTGTGAATGGGGCTGCAAGTCTGGCTCCCACCACCTGTGCAAGTCAGGCTGTGTGTGTGTGTGTGCCTGCTGCTCGTGTGAGTTGGGCTGTGTGTGTACTGAATGTGTGTGCTGGCCCATCACTCGTGGTCTGATTGTGAATAGGTCATGGCCTGGTTGGGGACCCTTGCACTAAGTCAAACAAACCCAAATTGTGGTTTAGGTGCTGCTTAAACTAGTAATGCTACGTATCATTGGCAGTACAAGTAGTGCACAGGTCATAAAAAGGGGCAAAACTCACTTAACAAATGTCTGACTTAACAACAGAAATTTTGGGCTCCATTGTAGTTGTATATCAAAGACTACCTGTACCCTTTCTGGATTCATATAACACATTAACTAGTTCATGATAAAACTACGCTGTGTTTAAAGTTCGCATTCCATTCCAACAACTTGATGGTGAAACACAATGGTTGTGCCAGCTCTTCCTGATCTACTTTTCTTCACAGCACACTGCTCCTCACCACAAATTGACAAGCTCAGCTCTGAGCTGGCTGCTGCCTGAAACTGACAAGACTTTAATTATTTCACTGTGGGGGGCGTTCGTTACCAGGCACATGAAATTCAGTGCTAAATACATGCATTGGTTGGGAAAATGATTTTTTTTTAAATTACCATCATCTTTGTGAATGATCGCAAAATGAAGTGGTCACTAAACAAGGAGCGACTGTACCATGGTTTACTGAATCAGCTCCAACTAAGTCAGAGATCCAACATTGGGGTTTACTGGTTGCTTGAACTCAAGCCAAGCCTGCCCTCTCTTGATTTACATCAGGGGTCGCCAACCTTTTGGAACTCAGGGACCACCAAACTCATAATTTTAAAACCCGCTGACCACTAATATGAATTTTGACTGGTGGTGGCTTGTTCACTTTGGTGGGAAAGTTGGTCCTATATTCCAGAGCTGCAGTAGTCACAGGACTGGCTCTTTGGTCATCCCGGAGTAGCTGCTCCTCCACCCGGGTACACCGGCCTGCCATGGACTGGAGGAGCTGCTTCTGGATGACCAAAGGGCCAGTCCTGTGACTACTGCAGCTCTGGAATATGAGACCGACTTTCCCACCAATGTCAGTAAGCCACCCCAGGGCGGATTTCCCTCCTGTGCCATTGGTCTTACCTCCAGCTCGTGTGGCTCTGCTCAAGGTAAGGTTTGCGCTTGGCCGAAGGGTGGGGGCCAGCGGGTGGGTGGGCCATGTGGGCAGTGCAGCCTTGTGTTCCCACGCAGCCTGGATTAATTGCTTTTGGGGGGGGACATTTCTCTGTGAACCACCAACATTTTCTCGCAGGCCACCAGTGGGCCCCAGCCCACTGGTCGGCGACCACTGATCTACACTGCTGTCACAGGCATTTAAACGAGCGATACCTACCTCTCTTGCAGAAGGCCCCAATCCCTAAGATCACCAGCAGGGCCATGAACTTGATCCCCAAAGCTACGTACAAGAGAATCATGATCCAGGACCCACTTCCAGCTTTGAACTTGTAAAAGTAGACTGTGCCTTCTGCTCTGCCATGGCTGTTGGTGGCCACACAGGTGTATTTCCCATCATGAGACAGGTGCTGAAGCTCCTTGGTGATCTGGTGGCCTGTGCTGGACACTGAGGTGGCATTTCCAGACAGGGGACCAGCCCACATCAGCATGGGCAGCGGCTCACCTTCGGCAGTGCATTTGGCATGGAGGTCATGGTCCTGCCCAGCTTGGATAGAGATATTTATAATCCTGGGAGCAGCTGCAGAAAAATCCAAAGATAGGAACCATAAATTATTAGTACTCAGGATATTATCATTTGTAATATAGCCCCTCCTGTCAACTCATAAAATATTTCTCTGGTCTTTTTAGAGTTGCCAACAGAAAGGGAATGGGGAGCAGTACAACAGCCAAACCAAAAGTGCACTCCATGAATAGTTTTCAAAGATAGCAACTAGGTGACTGAAATTTCTGCCCTAACTGGAAAGCATGATTGAAGACTCTGGGCTAGGGATGTGTCCCATTGGAGAATAGGAATTATGATACATCCTGGCAGGGGTGGGGGTGGCGGGAAACCAGGGTCAAGGGTGACAATGAATTATGTGTCTCAGAGTCGCCTACATCCAGGCAATGCCGGACATGTTAACTCCCAATAAATCCTTTATAAGTTTTGGAAGTTTGGCTCGAGACTCATGATTTAAATGGGGGTAACTTCCAGAATCCTGGCACCTCCTTTCTTTTAGCTTTTGTCAACCATGGCAACTTTAAGATGCATGGACTTCAACTCCCAGAATTCCCCAACCAGCATGGAGAACTTATTACAACTTACTTGATAGTTTTTAAAATTAGTTTGAATATAGGCTAAATTTGTGGCTTCTGGATACTACCTGCTCTTATTTTTGAAGTTCAGCCACTGCACCAAGCTACGGATTGTTTTCAATTATTGATTGGTTGGTTGGTTGGTTGATTGATTGATTGATTGATTGATTAAGTAAAGCAAAATGGAATGCTGTAAATCATGGCTTGCTTTGCTTTAGATTATTGGATATGCTATGAAGAGCTGGATTCATACAACGCACTATGCTACATTATTATTATTTATCATAAGGCATGTTCACATCACATTTCAATAAAAAAAACCCACAAGATATAAAAATATAAATCATGAAATCTGAAATATTATAAATGTATGCCTAACTATGCCACAAACAGAGCATAGTGCTTTCATGCAAACTTGGCTCTCTCTGGCCCCTTTGCTCTGGAGGGAAAATTCATTCCATTAAATATAATATTTGTAGCTCAAGGTTGACATGAGAAGCCCTTGGTGCTCTCTGAGCTTGGTTGTTTTCCTGCAGACATTTGTTGACCCAACTAGGTAACACCATCAGTGCTAAAAGGACTGGGGTTTGCAAGGAGGAGGAGGAAGAAGAGAAAGGGAGGAGGAGGAGGAGGAGGAGGAGGAGGAGGAGAATGATTATGGGATCCTTGGTGTTCTCTGAACTTGGTTGTTTTCTTGCAGACATTTCTTGACCCAACTAGGTAACATCATTAGTGCTGACCATTGCTGAAAAGTCTACAAGAAAACAAGCAATCTCAGAGGGCACCAAGGACCCCTCATTCACCCCAATGCTCAGAAACAGAAGGGAAAGCAAATGGACTCCACCTCTTTTCCAATCTCTTTCTTATACATACACATGAACTGCATTCAGACAATATCTTTAATCAAGGCAATAAAATAAAGAGAGAATCCTGCTGTCTCATTTTAATGTGGGATGAGTGTTCTCCTGTTGGCTTAGCATGTTGCCATTTTGATAAGATTACACTCCAATCAGTTAATTCCAGAAGGAGATCAAGTTATGTAACTAGGAATATCAATAGAAAAGAATATTTGTAGCTCAGGGTCCTTGGTGCTGTCCGAGTCTGTTGGTTTTCTTGCAGATGTTTCATGACCCAACTAAGTAACATCTTCAGCACTAGAAGCGAGTGAGGTTTGCTATCCGTTTAGGCTTGCCCTGTCAGTATTGGCGCAAATGTTGTTTTCTTGATAGTGCCGACTTAGCGCTAATGGTGTTACCTAGTTGGGTAATAAAATGTCTGCAAGAAAACTACCCAGCTCAGATAGCACCAAGACTCCTATCCTCCCCCTCCTCCTCCTTGCCACAAACCCCACTCCCTTCTAGCACTGATGATGCTTCCTAGTTGGGTAACGAAACATCTGCACGAAAACCACCAAGCTCAGCGAGCACCAAGGACTCCACCATGAATATTCAGCCTTGTTGAAGGCAACACCCAGTTCCATGCCCAGGCACTGGGGCAGCTATGTCAATCTTTCCAGGGCCACATTAAAATCTTCGGGCACAACCCACAAACAGGAATGTGCAGCAATTGCCCGAAGGGTCACGGGGGTCTCGGGAATCCCCGCTGAGAGGTGGGCTCGCCTAGTTCCTTTTTCCTGCGTCTGTCTCTTCCTCGTTCCCCTGGGCAGGCACCCACCTCACTTTATTTCACATCTTCTCACCTACGAGGCGAAGATGGATCCCCAACCGGCTCTCGTACTTGTCATGGATGTCTCCCGAGAACTCAACCCGGCAGAAGTAGCGGTTGGTGTCATTCCAGTTCAGGTTCTCGATTTGGAGCGAGAGGTTGTTCTGTCTCGGGTTGCCTAGGAGCTTGTACCGGTTCTTCAAGCCAACCGTAACCCTGCAGAGATCGCTTGAGCTTTGGGTGATGCACTTGAACACCACCGACCCATCAAACGGCTCCCTCACACGCCAAATGGTGGTCAGGGCCTTGTCGTACATCTTGTGGGGATGCGTGAACGTGCAGGGCAGGGCCACGGACTTGCCCACCTCACCCACGACCTCCGATGGGACGTGCATGGACCACCCTTTGGAAGACGTGCCTTGGGAGCAAAAGCAGAAGGTCAGACAGGGCTTCCTTTGCCAAAAGAAAATGGGGCTTTTGGTACACTGTGCAATGCTCCACTAAAATGCCTAGGGGTGGTTCATTGGATTTCTAGTTCATTTGCTTTTTTAAAACAACAACAGCAACTACGACAACTACAACAAAGTTGTAGGGCAGAGTTGAGAGAAACATCAGCTGCAGATCTTCTGTGATATTGTGATAAAGCAGGGGGGTCCCAGCTTGGTAACTTTAGGTCTTGTGGACTTGTCTTTAGGTTTTGTGGACAACTCCCAGAATTCCTCTGTTTGTCTGCCTGACTGCCTGTGTACTAATCATCTCTCTCTCCTCCCCTCTCTCTTCTCTCCCTCCCTCTCCCTCTCCCTCTCCCTCTCCCTCCCTCTCCCTCCCTCCCTCCCTCCCCCCTCTCTACCTACCTACCATCTGTCATTTATCATTTATCGTCTCTCTTTCTCTCTTACACGTACACATTTATATCTATCTATCATATATTTTTCTATCATTTATCCTCTCTCTCTCTCTCTCTCACACACACACATCTATCTATCTATCTATCTATCTATCTATCTATCTATCTATCTATCTATCTATCTATCTATCCATCCATCCATATCTATCTATCATCTATCATTTATCCTTTATCTCTCTCTCTCTCACTCACTTACACACACACACATACACACCTCTTTTCTGTCTATCGATCTAATCATTTATCCTCTCTCTCTCTCTCACTCACACACATGTCTGTCTGTCTGTCTGTGTCTGTCTATCCTATCTATCTATCTATCTATCTATCTATCTATCTATCTATCTATCTATCTATCTATCTATCTATCTATCTATCTATCTGCCTATTGATAGATAATTTCCACCCATTGCTTCTTGTCCTGCCGTCTGGTGCTTTGAAGAATAGCTTGATCCCCCTCTTTTTTGGGCAGCCCCCTCAAATATCAGAATCACGTCTATCATGCTATTATGTCAAGAAATGTCCCCCCATGCAAACTTACCTTTGTCAAAGAGGCAAAACAAGCATGCGAGAAAAAACGGGTGGCTTTCCATCTTATGAGCCATTTTCCCTAAAAAAAATCTTGCTTCCTGACTGGACTGATCAGATTGACTCCACATTCCCTCAGCATGTCCTCCTGTGTTCTGCAGAATAGGGGCCCGAGGGTTTTTTTTTTTTTCCCTTACCCTGGAAAAGATGAGGGAAGTTGGCTGGTCCAATGACTTTCAAGGAAAAAGTCATCATGTGGGACTGAGCAGAAAAAGCCACGGAATGAATAAGCCATCCACTTCTTATTTTTAAGCTAGGGGACAGGCACTCTATCAGGGGTGGGATTCAAATTTTGTAAACTGGTTCTGTGGGGGTGACTGGGTGGGTGTGGGATTTTTTGCAGCAAACCCCCCCCATTTTGGGGGCCTTCTGGGCCTCGGGGAAGCCTCCTAGGGGGGCATTTTTGCTCCCAAAAGGCTTCCCTGGGGCTCAGGAAGGAAAAAAAAAAGGAGTATGTTGGAGGGCTCCCGAGTCCCAGCTGATTGGCTGGGTCTTCTTTTGTTGCCCTGCACGGGAGAACGGAGCTGGAAAGCAGGTTAGTGGGGTGGGGAGGGAATGGGGATTTAGGAATATCCTACCCCTGCAGCACCCACCAAGCCACACCATGCCCACAAAACCGATCGTAAAAGAATTTGAATCCCACCACTGAAGGAAAGGATACAAAAGGATGGACAGAATGAAATGCAAATTGCAAAAATTATAATATTTTTTTAAAAAGAAATATGTTTAAATAATTAAATGTAATCGTTAAATTGTTCCACTGCAAGTTCTCCATAGTGAGTTGGGCGCAGCGAGTTGGCTGTGGCAAGTTGTTCCATTCTGATCATGTGACTCTGGGACACTGCAACCGTCATAAACGTGAGTCAGTGATCAACTGTCATAAATATGTGTCAGTGACCAAGCCTCTGAATTTTGATCATGTGACCATGGGGATGCTGATGGGGTCATAAATGAGAAAGCAGTAGGAAGTCACTTTTTTTGATGGTGTAATTTCAAAAGGGCACTAAACAAACGGTTGTAAGGCAAGGACCCTGTACTTTGGACACATGACGTGAAGACCCTTTCTGGAGAAGTCTCTAATGATCGAGAAGATGGAAGGAAAGAGAAGAAGAAGACAACTAGTAGCACAGGGGATTGAGTTACAGCAGTAATGGAGGCCAGGTGAAGGACCTGGGGTTAAAATCTATCCATGTGGTTGCTAACATGGGACAGCAACGTTGATTTACAAGCAAGTACTGGGGTGCATAACTTCAGATATGTCACTGGAAGGTACAAATGCACAAAACTGCATCTCACTTACTTTGGTCATGTTATTGCAGGAGAATTCACTGGAAAAAGCAATTATATTTGCAAGAGTTATCGGTAAAAGAACACCACGGATGGACTCCATCAAAGCTGAAACCAACCAGAGCATAGAACAATTCAAAGAAACAGTGCGAGATGGGAAGATCTGGCCCATAAAATCACCATAATTGGACACATCTGAGTGAGTATCATTGTCGTCATCATCATCATCTGGTTGCCAAGAGTCAAATGTGACTTGATGGCACATAATCGATCAACCAAGGTTCAAGCTATCTCAGCACTTGGTCAATCTCTGGTCCTGAGAAACTCCAGGTTGCCACCAGAGGGCAGTGATGTTTAGAGAAGAAGCTGTTGACTTGTCTATGGAGATTCTCTGTCCTCCAGGTCATAATTATCCCAAAGGTGCTTTTTTTCAAGGCGCAACTTGATTTTCTGATTTTTTTTCCTTGATTTTTTCACTTCTCATCCAAGAAACTTCTTCAGTTCTGACTGAATGGTGGAGGAATAAAGCTGAAGGAGCTTCTTGGATGAGTAGTGAAATGTCTTCCAAGAAAAATCAGAAAATCCAGTTGCCTCTTCAAGAAGCACCTTTGGAACAAGCTGTTGACTTCTATTTCTTGTGGAACACCAGGAGCTCAAGGGAGTCTTAATATTGGACCAGGCCAGGGGTCCATGTCACCTATAGCCAGCCAGGTGTCTTCAAGAAAGTCATGCATGGATAAGAGATGTTTTAATTGCTCAGAGCTGGACCTCAAGATGTGACTTTGCTTGTCAGAAGGGACCCCTTTCCCCCCGGACACCGTCATAAATGCATGCTGGTTGCCCAATTTTGATCATGTACCGGTCGTGTGTATGAAAAACAGTTGTAAGTCATTTTTTTTTCAGTGCTGTTGTCACTTCGATCACTAAATGAATGGTGGTACGTCTAGAACAGGGGTGTCAAACTCAAGGCCCATGGGCCGAATCAGGGTGCTTAAATCTGGCGCCAGCCGGAAATATCAAGAGACCAGCCTGTGGTGCTTCTGGCAACTAAAACAGGCCGCTTGAGGTCCCTTGTGCTTCATTTTCACCCTCCATGGCCTCCTGCAGCACTCTGCCGGCCAAAACAAGGCCAAAAAATGGACCAAAAATGGACCAAAAATCAAGCATAAACCAGGCTGAAAAGGGACTGAAAACCAGGCCCAAAACAGGCCGAAAACCGGCCTGGAAAATGGCTGAAAACCAGCCCCCAAACAGGCCACTTGGTCCATATTTGGCCAGCAGATTGCTGCAGGAGGTCATGCGGGGTTGAAAATGAGGTGCAGTGGGCCCACATGTGGGCCCCTGTGCCCTGTTTTGGCTGGCAGGGTGCTACAGGAAACATCCATCACTCCCCCTGCTGCCCCCCAACCTCCGCCACTGGCCCACAGATGAGAACTACAATAATGATCTGGCCCTCAAAGAAATTCAGTCTGACACCCCTGGTTTGGAACTACCTACCTGTGTTTCCCACAAAATTAGACCCAGTCTTATATTTTATCCCAGAACTATAATTGCACTTAACAATGAACTGAAGGATCACCATCAGTAAGTTGTTGGACAGTATTACTTGGTCTGTTTGTGGATTCTTGTGTGTTTTTAGGAAGCGAGGAATTTTGGCAGGTAAGGGGGTGTTCGGGATTGTCATGGAAGTGTGCTTGTTGGGTCTGGTCTCTGGGTGTCATGTGAATTTCGTTGTATGTATACTGTGTATATAAGTACAATGACAATAAAGAATTCAATATAAGGTGCATGGTTAAAAATCAGGCTAGGTCTTATTTTGGGGGAAACACGGTAATAACTGTAAACCAGGACTAAACAGCCATCTTTCACAAATTTCTCCTCTCCCCTTTCAAAGTGGGCACCCCGGCCATCCCCATATCTGATGGCAGCATTTTCCACAAATTAACTCTGTACTGGGCCAAGAAGTGTTTCTCTCTTTGGCCCTAGCCAAAGTTGAACAGAGTTAGAAGGAACTTTTGGAGGTCTTCTAGTCCAACCTCCTGCTCAGGCAAGGAAACTTACACCCTTTCAGTCAAATGGTTGTCTAATCTCTTCTTAAAAGCCTCCTGTGATGGAGCACCCCACAACTTCTGAAGATAAACCAGTTTTGCTGGTTGATTGTTCTCATTGTCATTCTCATTAATGCTTAGTGCTAGGTCAGTTTTCTCCTTCTTGAGTTTCCATCCATTGCTTCTTGTCCCACCCTCAGGTGCTTTGGAGAAGAGCTTAACCCCCTCCTCTCTGTGGCAGCCCCTCAAATATTGGAAGACTGCTATCAATTGTTTAAAAAACAACTGCTACCAACCTACCTTCCATCGAGGACCTGCATACTGCACGAGTCAAAAAGAGGGCTGTGCAAATACTTACAGAGCCCTCACATCCTGGACATAAACTGTTTCAACTCCTACCCTCAAGATAACACTATAGAGCACTGCACACCAGAACAACTAGACTCAAGGGAAGTTTTTTTCCCCCACAAACGCCATCCCTCTGCTAAACAAATCCTTCAACACTGTCCAACTATTTACAAAGTCTGCACTACTATTACTATTAATCTTCTCATCACTCCTTATCACTCATCCCCTCTCATTTGTGTGACTGTATGACTGTAACTTTGTTGCTTGCATCCTTACGATTTATATTGATTGTTTCCTCGTATGATTTGAATGCTTATTGGTTCCCTGTGACTATAATTAAATGTTGTACCTTATGATTCTTTACTCTTGACGAATGTATCTTTTCTTTTATGTACACTGAGAGCATTTGCACCAAGAGAAATTCCTTGTGTGCCCAATCACACTTGGCCNATTCTGTTCTGTTCTGTTCTACTCTACTCTACTCTACTCTACTCTACTCTACTCTACTCTACTCTACTCTACTCTACTCTATAAAGACTGCTATCTTGTCTCCCCTGGTCCTTCTCTTCACTTGACTAGCCATGCCCAGTTCCTGCAACCGTTCTTCATATTTTTTACCCTGCAGTCCCCTAATCCTCCTGGATGCTCTCCTCTGCACTCTTTCCAGAGTCTCAACATTTTATTTACATTGTGGTGACCAAAACTGGATTCCGTATCCCAAGTGTGGTCTTACCAAGGCATTATAAAGTGTGGTACTAACACTTCATGTGATCTTGATTCTATCTCTCTGTTGATGCAGCTTCTTTGCCTCCCATTCAACAGTTGACCTAATCTTGTGGAAAGTTTTTCCCCTGTGCATTTTTTGTTTGCCTCTCCGAAAAGAGCCATGCAGGGAGAAGGGTTCAAAACGGGGTGGTAGGGTTGGCCCTGCTTTTTTTTATGACTTTTTAAAATTTTTAAATTTTTATGACTTTTTACTTTATCCTGCCCATCAATGCTGCCTCTGATGACATCCCACCAACCCCTGGATCAAAGCAAATGGCCCTTAACCTCCACCGATCCACCCATCCCCCTTTTAAAACCTCAACCTCAAATTTTGGGTCTTTCACGATGGCAATTCCAGCCTCACCTGTCTTTAAAAAACGTGCCAAGCTATAAATGTTGAGCTCTGGCATGTTTGTCTTCTATAAAAAAAATGTCTCCCTCCTGTTGATGAGGCAGGAGGTGATTTGAAGAGGGCAGTGGAATTTCCCCAGCCGGGAAATTTCCATCCATAGCCTGGGGAAGAGGCCCCAAAAGAGGCACCTTTGGCATCCCAAGAGAGCCTGTTGATTTTGTGCACTTGAATATCCGCACGGCGGAGAAAGGCTGAATCGTTCAATGCTGGGTGAGGTCGTCTGGCTCACCAGGGTTGGCAGCAGTCCATTGCCTCTTGTGGGGCAGACATCCAGCTAAATAGGAGCCAGCAGTGTGCAGCAGCAGCCAAAAAAGCCAATGCAATCCTAAGTTGCATTAACAGAGGGATACA
>BHEV01083772.1:0-12016 GCA_004319985.1 Emydocephalus ijimae | reverse complement strand
GAAGTGCAGGGCCAGAACCCTGCACTTTACTTGAAGGTTTCAACAATCTTTATTCAAGCACTTTTATTAATTCACAACACCTTGACTTACAACAGTTCATTTAGTGTCCGTTTAAAGTTATAGCACTGAAAAAAGTGACTTATGACCGTTTTTCACACTTATGACCATTGCAGCATCCTTATGGTCATGTGAGATGCTTGGCAACTGATTTGATATTTCTGATGGTTGCAGCATCCCAGGATCATGTAATCACCTTTGGCAACCTTCTGATGAACAAAGTCAACGAGGAACCCAAATGTCGGGTTCCGTTAGGGATGATAGATGGATGATCTGAGCCCATCAGCACATTTGCAGAATGATAGATGCTTCTGGGTAATTGTGACAGCTGCAGCATCAGAGAATTATGACGTGCGAGGGGACATTAAAAACCCTTGAAACCTGCTTTCTGCTCTGCATGGTGGGTTGTGGGTTGTATGCAAATCTGCAAGTTTTCAAAGACCGTCTGAGACCAAATTCATTTAGCAACCATGTTACTAAGGACTGCAGTGATTAACCTAACAACTGTGGCAAGGGAGGTCATAAAATGGGGCAAAAGTTACTAAACGACTGTCTCGTTTAACAACAAAATATTTGGGCTCAATCGTTGTCATAAGTCAAGGACTACCTGTATGGTGTTCATATAATCATACACTTCTGAAGTAGTTGTACAACATGGGATATTGGAATATGGGCTGAAAGTAATATTCACTTTTGGATCAAACTTTATTTCCATCTGTGGTGTTTGGATCAGGTTTAAGCCACTAAACAGTAAGTGAACTTCACCAGATTAAAAATGAATAAATGTTTCAGGACTCCAACAAATCCACCCCCATTCAAATAATAAGTCTCTAGCTGTATCTTTCAGAGAAAATAAAATTGATTTATTAGAAGTGGCCATGTTGGTGTTAGCTGGATGCAGCTGATACTAAAATACATCATTCATTTCCCCCTTGACCCTGGTCTTCCCCCCACCACCTGGATGTGTATTCTGTAATGGGAGAAGTGCTTGTTTGAAGCCTTTTTTTATAAGAATTAGGTATGACAGCCACTTCTCTGTGCCCTGCCTATCTCTGATGGTTGTGTTCTACCATAGCAGAATTCTGCTACTGCTTTTGCCAGCAAGCCACAAACCAGACAGAATTAAATATGGGTGGGTCCTTCCCAAGAGGGGGGAATGCTTGCCAATTCAAAGACTGACTTGATCCTGAACAAAGAAACAAAGACCCAAACAGATATAAATCTGATAGAAGAAATAGGAAGACATTTCACCCTCCCAGGATGAAATTTTAAAGTGGCTATTTTAAAACAAGTAAACTTCACTATAAACAGATGAAGTACAATTTCTCAAGAGGCTCAGCAATATCTCATCTAACTTGATAGTGAGAACCCATTTTAAGCATTGGGTGGTGCAGGGTCTTATATTTTCTTAGGTTTGTGTTCTTTATTTGCCAAATCAAGCAAGGTGAATAGTTGTTGGGAATTGGAGACTTCTGACATATCACCAAAATATCAAGGCATGTCACTATTGGCACACATGCCGTAGGTTTGCCATTACTAGTTTATACCTTAATAAATGTATTAATCTTTAAGATGTCACTAATCACTTTTTGTTACATCATATTAAATTCCTAGCAATTTGAAAAAAAGTAATAATATGCCTTATTTACAAGGCAGCTATAACATACTTTCTACCAAATAAAAAAATCATAAAATCAACACATAGAATATCGATACAGCAAATAATGTTCTACCTATTTTGCCAGCATTACATATACAAGGGAAGTGAACCTCAAAACTAAAAACATTCAATACTCATCATTGCTGAGACCTTCTAAAATGTATCACCTGAAAATTCTGTTGAAGAACTAGAGGATCATTCAGGTTTATGTTTTGTCATTTTTAAGTTCTGTTTGGAAAATATTCAAAGAACAGGAGAAAAGGGATGGGGAAAGTAAATAAATGACAGCATAAGTATTGAAAAACAATGAGGTGAAAGAAGGTGATCTCAGCCCACTGCCTGGTTTAGTTGAAATGCTTAAAATGTAAGTCTATTTGATATTGTTAAAATGGGATTTAATTAAACTACTTCAATGTAATTGGCTTGGGATCAACATGTTGTGACTCCGGGTTTGGAATCTGGTCCTGTGGCAGATATGAGTTCAAGCAATGAGGATATGGCAGCAAAATATGAGCCGGCATTGCTTAGTGACTTGGATAGTAGCCAGGATGAGGAGATGGATTTAACAAGGGGAGATAAGCCTGATTTAATGGAGTTGTCAGGACCTTCGACCTCCTCTGGTTCTCTATCTGAGCAGCAGCCAGGAATGGCTAACAAGGAAGGCATGAGAGAGTTTTCCAGTGGAGATGAAAACTTGGAGAACTTATGGCTTGACATCAGAAACAGAAGGAGGCTCAGATGCCAATCTCAAATAGGGAGGCGGCGTCGAGCCAGTAACTAATCAGGGAAATTAACACGCTCCATAAATGGATAAAAGGACACGGCTGGGCTGGTGGAATTCGCCAGAAGAAAAGTGTCTAAATGGAGTGAAGACACACAGCAGACTCTCTGAGGCTTGTGTATTACTGCTACACCAGGATTGCCAGACAGAGTGTGGATTTATTGCTGTGTTTTGGAATTACTCCAGCCATTCTCTTGTGGGGGTTTGTTTTTGATTTGAGTTAATTCTGAAACGGCTGAATTTTGTTTTGCTCACCTGAAATTAAAGGGGAAACATAACACAATGTAAGAGTAAAAAGAATAAAGTTGAATGTAAAAGTTTCTTCTTAAAGAACACACAAATTTTTTCTTCCATAAAATGGAGCAAGGAGAGATTTAGTATCTGATACTAATTTCCAGAAGAACTGCTACTTCATCTTCCTCATTGTCTGGAAGTTTACAGAGTGTTAGGGTCAAACAAGGCATGAATCAGAGACCAAAGAAAGAAAGAGTGAGCTGTACTCTGCTAAGGAAAGAGAAATGTCTCAATAGAAGGTCATAAATCTCTCTTTAAGTGTAGCTTAAAGTACAGCAGTCCTAGACTACTAAAAGAGTGGAAAAATGAAGCAGTAGAAAGAAGACAGAAAAGAGGCAAATGCAGTTTTAGGCTTCATCAATAGATTATGTGTAACAAGAGGAAATAATTCTTTCCCCACCTTTTGAATTGGCAAGACTGCATCCTGAATTCTGTTTCCAACCCAGTTCTTGGTACAGAATTAAAAAAAAATCAGCAAAGTACAACAAAGGTAAACCGGAGGTAAGAAACTAAATCTTTTGAAAAGAGATTAAAGAACAGGCTAGGTTTAACCTTGAGAAAAGATGATTGGAGTGTGATAGCATTCTAATATATTAATTGGTTATTTGGATTTGGATATTCTTCATATATCCAAAGGAGGGGGGGGGAGATCACACAAAGGACAACTCCTGTATTGTCTTAGAGCTCAAGACATGGATTAGCTAGTGTTAGAAAAAGTTAGAGAAAGATAGAGAAAGATAGATTCCAACTGAACAGTGAAACAAATGACAGCCAGAGATTCAGATTCCCTGATTCTGAATGGCTTGAAGACGAGATTACTAGCCTTGTCTGGGATGCTCTGAGAAGGGCTTAGGCCAGGGATCGGGATGAAAATCAAAATTTTTCTCTACCGGTTCTGGGCATGGCTTGGTGGGCATGGCTTGGAGGGACTCAGTCTCTAAAAGGACACAGGTGGGTGGGCGTGGCCAACCAATTTAAATTGTCCTAACCACCTCTCCGAACTGATTCAAATTGTTATGAACTAATAAAGGCGTTTAATAAAGTTTTAACAACCTTAAGTAAAAAGCAGGGTTCTAATCCTGCACTTCTGATTGGCCGATAATAGCGACATCGGATTGGTCCTTTCTGGAAAATCTGATTGGCTGTTAACAGGCCAACTCTCATTGGTTCAAGGGTTTAACACTTCCATGTTTTTCATTGGCTAATAGGACAGCAGCCAACCCTATAAAAGGGCTGCTGCTGCCCTAGGTGATTGCTCTGTTCAGTATGCTTAATAAAGAGTTGAAGTTCACTGTTCACTGCCTTGTCTCTGCTCCTTGCACCCATGCGCAGAACTTAACACTGGCGACGAGGATGGGATGCGGAGACATCAGAGCTGACTGAACACTAACAGAGCACCAAACAGAGAATGTGGCTGAAGGCGCATCAACAACGGAAACCATGTCCGGCGGCGCCATACCACCCGCTCCATTTGACCCGGCACAAGAAGACTGGGACTCGTAAATGGACCGGTTCCAGATGTTTCTGGAGACCAACAACTTGAAAGACGCAACTATGGGGAAAAAGCGAGCAGTGTTCCTGACCCATAGCGAGCCTGCCGTCTTTAAGATGGCCAAGGCACTAGCGAAATCGGCTGAGGTGAAATCCATGGACTGGGACATCCTCGCACCCCTTCTATGGGCCACTATGCACCCGCCGTACCAACGCTTGTCTGAAGACATGAGTTTTATCAGAGGGACCAACGGAAAGGAGAGAGCATCGCAGATTTCATCGCGGACCTCCGGAACCTGGGAGGCCTCTGTGGGTTTGCAGACCTTGAAGAAGGTCTGAGAGACCGAATAGTTCTGGGATTAGATGACCACACGGCGCAGAGCAAGATCATGGCCAAAGGGGACATCAATCTTACCGATGTCATCAAAGACGCTACTGCAGCAGAAGCAACCAGGAAGTCAGCCGCCCAAATGCGCCGCACCAACGCACTGCTCTGTCAACTCGCCAACGATACCTCACCTCGCCGAGAGACGCACACAACAGCGACCTACCACGAGGACCTCGAACCTCCATCAGAAAGTGATGAAGAGGAGGTCAACCGGCTCTGGTCCAACCGCGACCAATGTAATCCACGGAATTGAAGACGACTGCACCAATGCGCGGGTTGTGGGGCAAACCACCCGTGATCAGACTGCAAATTCCTCAATGCGCTCTGCCATTCCTGTGGGAAAAGAGGCCACATCGGGAAGGTCTGTAGAAGCAAGCGAGGATCCAGCCCAATTCGGAGAGAAAACAACTACCGTCAGACCACGGGGAATCGTCCTGTGAGTCGGGAACACTTGAAGCACCAATGGAACAACCACTCCTACAGAAATAAAACACTGGCCACTTCAACGAGACGGGAAGAGGCACACCAAACCATTACCATCGGTCACGCTTCATCGTTAGATGCAAAGAAGATCCGAGTGAGGGTCGCCATCGAGAACCAACCTTGCGTGATGGAAGTCGACTCAGGGTCATCCCTCTCGATGGTTTCCTGGAAGAGCCTCAAACAGTTAATCCCTGCCATCCGGCATCAAGACCTCCGAGCCCAAAGAATTATACTCAAAGATTACCAGGAGAACCGAATTCCAGTCGTCAGCTCCAGCAAAGTCCAAGTATCATTCAAAAATCGTACTGCGTCGCTACCGCTGACCGTCGTCGATCGTGACCGGCCTAGTTTGCTAGGCCTTCAATGGTTCACCCCACTCGGGATCGAGGTAGCCAGCATTCACCAAACCAGAGGCGACGACTGGGAGGAGGCCCTCATCCAGGAATTCCAGGTGAGTACAAGGGGACCCCGATATCATTTAACCTTAACCCTGAAGTAGCCCCCATCCACCTTAAGCCTCGTCGGGTGCCTTTTGCTCTAAAACCAAAGATCGACGAGCAGCTTGATAAATTAATAGCCCAGGGTGTTTTAGAACCAACTGACCACGCCCATTGGGAAACCCCAATTGTAACACCCATCAAACCGGATGGATCGTTAAGAATTTGTGGGGACTACCGGGCCACCCTCAATCATGCCCTACAACAGAACGCTTATCCGGTGCCGGTGGTTCAACACCTTCTCCATTCCCTGGGGGGCGGAAAAATCTTCGCTAAATTGGATTTAGCGTAAGCGTACCAACAGCTACCCATAGATAAAAACACTGCAGAAGCACAGACGATCGTTACGCACCGAGGCACTTTTAAATGCAACCGACTCCAATTCGGAGTGAGCGTAGCCCCAGGGATTTTCCAAAGTCTGATGGAGAGACTTTTACAAGGGATCAAGGGAGTCGTACCATATTTTGATGATGTTTTAATTGCGGCCCCTAATAGAGAAGTACTAGAGAAGTGTCTTAGAATGGTCCTCCAAAAATTAAAAGACTCCGGCCTTAAGGTTAAAAAAAATAAATGTCAACTGTGTACAGAGTTCCTGGGGTACCTCTTCGATAAGCAAGGAATTCACCCCACTGAGGGCAAAGTAAGAGCGATCAAAAATGCACCAAGGCCCAAGAATAGAACAGACCTCCAAGCTTTCCTGGGGCTCATTAACTTTTACAATGTCTTCTTGCCCCATAAAGCAACTGTAGCTGAGCCCCTACATAGTCTGCTTGACAAAAAAGCCACCTGGGTCTGGGGACACCGAGAGGAGCACACATTCTGACAAGTGAAAAACTTACTAACCTCCGATGCTGTTTTAATGCAGTATAACGAGACTTTGCCTTTAACCATTACATGTGATGCACCACCATTTGGAGTAGGAGCCATTTTAAGCCATGTGTTTGGAGTAGGAGCCATTTTAAGCCATTTTAAGGCAAACGGTGGTGAGGACCTTATTGCTTATTTTTCAAGGACCTTATCGAGGGCTGAACGCAACTATAGCCAAATTGACAAAGAGGCTCTTGCTGTTGTATCTGCTGTGAAACGGTTTCATGAATATGTGTATGGACGAGCCTTCATGATAATTACCGATCATAAGCCTTTGCTGGGGATTATAGCGGGAGACAAACCAACCCCCTATATATTGTCACCCAGAATGACTCGTTGGTCGGAGTTCTTAGCTGTGTACAATTATAAATTGCAACATGGCCCGGGGAAAGCCATTCCCCACGCTGACGCATTGAGCCATGCCCCTCTTCCGGAAACCGTCGATGACCCAACTCCAACCCTCACGACACTCCAGATTGAAACCCTACATTCACTGCTGCTAACAGCCAGATACATCACTATTGAAACGAAAAGAGATCCTGTCCTGGCACGAGTTCTCAGCTGTGTCGAACGAGGATGGCCAGTGGACCAAACCCCTGACGACTTCGCCCCTTTCAGAAACCAGCAAACAGAGCTTTTCTCGCAGAAGGGCTGCATCCTATGTGGAGACAGAGTCATCGTCCCAGAGCGGTTACAACGAACAGTTTTGAAAGCATTGCATGACGGTCACCCCGGCATCGTGCGTATGAAAGCGCTCGTACAAAGCTACGCGTGGTGGCCGGGCATTGATAAGCAGATTGAAGCCTGGGTGAAGACTTGTCTAAAATGCCAAGAAGTCAGCAGTGCCCCACCTAGAGCAATTCCAACGGAGTGGGAAACTCCCCGGGGGCCGTGGTCCCGCATCCACATTGACTTTGCCGGACCTACTAAGGGACATACGTTCCTCCTAACAGTGGATGCCTATTCCAACTGGCTCGAAATCCACAAGATGAAGACTGCTACAACGGAATCAGTCATCCGCAGATTAAATAAACTCTTCGCAACACATGGACTGCCAGACGTTTTAGTCTCCGATAACGGACCTCAGTTCACTGCCCTGGCGTTTGAACAATACTTAGTGGACCGGGGCATCCGCCATGCGCTAACTTTGCGGGCGCACCCTGCGGCCAATGGAAGGGCCGAGCGCATGGTCCTATTTCTTAAAAAAACTCTCCACAAGATGGACCATGGGGACATTGACAACAAACTGAATAGAATACTCCTACTCCAAAACATCACCCCGCACAGCGTAACCAACAAAACGCCACCTGAACTGTTGATGGGACGCAGGCTTCGCTCCCACCTCGACCGTCTCCACCTGGCCTACGTGCCAGAGAAACCCTGTGGATCTAGCAGAAAGTGCCACGAATTCAAGGAAGGCGACTTAGTCTTCGCTAAAAATCTTTCTGGTGAACCGTTGTGGGTAGAAGCAACCGTAACCCAAGCCACCGGGCCCAGATCATACCGCGTACAAACAATGGATGGGAAAATATGGAAATGCCATGTCGATCAGCTTCGCTCTAGGTTGCAACCCATTTCCCATGACTCTTGTGACCCTCAAACTGAGGGGGGAGAGGATGTCAAGGGAACCGAATTTGAGATGCTGGATAACGAAATCAAAGGAAGTCAGCAGCCAGGCGCGTTCCATGAAGAAGAATCAGGAAGGGGGTGTGCCTCGCCACAGAGAAATACCTCAACCAAGGCAAGCCCTCAGGAACTGGAGGACAACAATGACAGAATTAGCGGTGCCGAGTCATCCTGTGAGGATGCGGAACCGCCTGTACCAGATAAATCAAAGAACGTTCCACCGGAACCGGACTACAGACAGGAACTGGTGGGACAGCACAAATCTAATAGGCAATTGAAACGACCTGCATATCTACGCGATTACGTTACCGCACCCCTCAAATGGAACCTAGGGGGGAGGGGTGTTATGAACGAAAGGTGTTTAATAAAGTTTTAACAACTTTAAGTAAAAAGCAGGGTTCTAATCCTGCACTTTTGATTGGCCGATAATAGCGATGTCGGATTGGTCCTTTCTGGGAAATCTGATTGGCTGTTAACAGGCCAACTCTCATTGGTTCAAGGGTTTAACACTTCCATGTTTTTCATTGGCTAATAGGACAGCAGCCAACCCTATAAAAGGGCTGCTGCTGCCCTAGGTGATTGATTGCTCTCTTCAGTATGCTTAATAAAGAGTTGAAGTTCACTGTTCACTGCCTCGTCTCCGCTCCTTGCACCCATGCGCAGAACTTAACACAAATCATCCCTATCACCTCTCCCAAGGTGGTGCAAGATTTCACCCCTGCCAGGGATCCAACTAGTCTTTTTCTAGCTCTTCTAGATTCAGTGAGAGGCTTCTCCAGAATGCTTCTGCACAGAGGAGAAAATGTTGGAAGGGATTTATCCTAAAGTGATGCTGACTGAAGCCTCTATATGGATAAGAATGCAAGCAGAACTAGGACCAAATATTCCACAATGGCACCTCATGCATGCAATGTTACTTTCCCCCATGCAAGCCCTGCTCTATTTCACATTTTAAAATAACTGGATAAATGAAATATTATCCCTCTGTAAGACTCCTTAGAAGAGTCAATTTTGGGAGTATAATTTGCATTTAATTCTGCCAAGCTACACAGAAATTATTGGCAATTTCCTTCTTTTTAAAAAAGAAAATTTAAAGGTTAGAGCTCTTACTGTGTAAATACTCAGCTGGAATTTAATTGGCTTTGCTGAAGGACTGCAGAAGCTTCAGAATGTTGTGAGAACCAAGAACCATTGTGCCAATCCTAGATCAGGATAAATATCATGTGCAGATGGGGCCTTTAGGCATTTAATGGGGAATAATGTATTGGACTCTCACTTCCCATTTGGATCTGACAAACATCAAATTGTTTCATAAATACATGTTTCACTGACAAAACCAACAACAACCTATCCAGAGCTTTGCCATTTTCAATCTTCTCAGTAGGGTTGTGCACATTGTAGTTGATCAAGGAAAAGGCAATTATTCTTTTATAAAGCCAGACTGAAGGGACAAACAAGATACCTAATTATTCTAGGGTTTTTGGTTTTTTAGTACTGTGCAAAGATAGCTTTCCCAGTTTGGGTTGCTTAAATCAAAGCATAATTAATGGCCTGATTTTCAGTTCAAGCCTCCTACTGTTTCTACTCAGACTAGGAAAAATATGAAAACTTGGCCAATTGTGTATGGCTCTACCACTTGATCTGCAAAGCTTGCATTCTGACATTTTCATCAGAAAGCTATTTTCTATTATTTAAAGTCTAATCCAGATGAAATAACATGGATGGATATACTGTAAATGCCTCACATGAAATGACCAGTCTGATGCCACATTAAATGAAGGAAAAACTACAGCTAGATTCATAGCCTTTAGCTACAGTTAGTTATCCTTGTTCATCAGTCTCACATCCTACCTTAGAACACCTCAGACAATGCACCAGTGCTCTGGCTGAGCCATCGACCCCCCCCAAAAAAAAAATTCAGAAGGAGGGAGAACATCAAGAAGCAATTGGACCCATATCCTACATTTCAAAATATAAAGGACATATGTAGTAAGTGGAAAGACAGACTGGTCCCTAAAGGGGAGTATAGAAAGTTGTCACATAACTGTAAAGAAGACATTAGGAAAGATGATTTTGAGTGAATGTGAATGCACATGTGTCTGTAATTCTTGCCTAAGACGAATCAGGATAGTTTTGTGAGAATCTGATCAGGCATAGTGCACATATGTTTCTTCTCTCTGTGTGTATGTTTATGCATGTACACTGGAAAGTATAGGGTGGCTACATGGATTTATCAAGAACAAGTCTTGCCAATCTCTCCTTTTTTAATTAGAGAGCTTCCTTGGTAAAATATGGAATGTGACAGATGTAGTTTATCTTGATTTTTGAAGAAGTTCCCTGTGACAATTCTGATTAGTAGGGGAATCAAGCATGGACTAGATGGCATAAGAATCAAATGGATACATAGCTGATTTGAAATTCATACTCAGATTGTTCATCCTTATCAAACTGAAATGAGGTATTGAATGGGATATAATCCTGAGCTCTGCATGCGTTAAAATACATGAAAGAAAATAATAGAATGAAATTTAACAAAAGGAAATGCAATGTTCTTTATTTTATTTTTATTTATTTATTTGATTTGACAATTGCTTACAAGATAATAGGTATAAGTATAAACATAGTTATGAATATATGAAATGGGTACATATAAGAAAAATAAAAGAAACAATGGGACCGGGATGGTAGGCACATTGGTGCGCTTATGCATGCTCCCTACAGACCTCTTAGGAAAGAGGTGAGGTCAATAGTAGACAGTCTAAGGTTAAAGTTTTTGGGGTTTGGGGAAGAAACTACAGAGTCAGGTAGAGTATTCCCAACATTGACCACTCTGTTGCTGAAGTTGTATTTCCTGCAATCAAGTTTGGTGCAGTTAACCTTGAGTTTGTATCCATTGTGTGCTCTTGTGTTGTTATGGTTGAAGCTGAAGAATTCATTGACAGATAGGACATTGCAATGTATGATTTTATATCCCATACTTAGATCAGACCGAAGATGGCGTAATTCAAGGTTTTCTAGGTCTAGCATTTCAAGTCTGGTGGCATAAGGTATTCTACAATGAGTAGAGGAGTGGAGAACTCTTCTTGTGAAATATTTCTGGACTTTCTCAACTGTGCTAATATCAGATACATAATGTGGGTTCCAGACTGATGAACTGTATTTGAGTATTGGTCTAGCAAATGTTTTGTATGCTCTGGTTAGTAGTGTGATATTACCAGAGAAAAAGCTACGTGGGATTAGGTTAACAACTCTTAATGCCTTTTTGGCTATGTAGTTACAGTGGACTCTAGCACTTAGATAATTAGAGATGAGTATTCCAAGGTCCTTTACAGAGCTTGGATCATCAACAAGATCTTGACTATTCAGAAAACTTCCGGTTTGCAAGGCTTCGGCAGCGGCAGGGATTCGCGATACTGCACGATCCCTGCTGCGCTCACTGCCAAGGTTCCCCCGATCTGCTTGTATTTGGGGGATATAGCTGCCCCATAGAGGCAGCTGAAGACAGGGGGGATCTGGATAGGGGTTTGAGGGTGTCACAGACCCCCTCCCCAGGCGGCAAAACCCCTTTTTCCCAAGGCGGAGGAGCGGTGGTCAGTAATGGCCACCACGAAGAAACCTGCAGCTGAACAAGATTGTGCAGGAGGAAGAAAGTCGAAAGAGCTGTGAAAGTGGTTTTTGACTGGGACAAAGCAAGAGAAAGTACCCTGGAATTTTAAAAGTTGCTAAAAATAATTTTTTCCAGAGAGAGTTACAAGGCGAGAATGGAATTCTAAAAGGGAAAGTTTTTTTTCTTTTCTTTTCACTCTCCTTCCTAACGTGACAGCGGATGGAACCATAAGAGAAATCGGAAAACCTGCATTGGAGGTAACTAA
>BHEV01083771.1:0-16078 GCA_004319985.1 Emydocephalus ijimae | reverse complement strand
AATGAGACTTCATCGAAATGTTGCCTAGATACTTCCAATCTTACGCGGGAGAAAACCCGAATAACCAAAGATCCATATATACACATATATATACATATATATACACACACACACACACACACCACTTACTTATTTAATTATAACAAAAATGTAAATGCTTAATGATAACAAAATAAAATGTTCCGGGCTGGAAGCCTCACCCCACCTGGCACCTTCCAAAGAGACAGAAGAGCGGGCGGGGTGTGTGTGTGTGAGGAGCCTCGGGGCAACTGCCGCTGGGAGAAGCAGAGGCAGAAAGGGGGCTTTGCTCTCCTTGGGAGGCAGCGCCCCTTGACTGCCACTCCGGGGCTTCTCAGCAGGCATCTACCTACAGAAGGCCTGCTGCCCTCAGTGATTAATTGGGGGGAGGGGAGGGGGAGAAAGTGGGAGCTCCTTTCAGATCCCGAGAGGAGGATTGAGAGGTCAGATCTGCAGCTGAGGAAAAGCTGGGGGGGGGGGCTTTGCCAGCCTCACTGGAGACAGGCAAGGAAAGGTGTCCCTGGGAGCACTTTGCTTGCTTTAGCACTTCGCTGCCAAACCCAGCCACAGCCAGTGATTATCTGGGGGCAGGGTAGGAGGGAGAGAGAGAGAAAGCATCTCTCGCATTACCAGGGGAGGAAAAGAGGCAAAACAAAGCTCACTCTTTCACCGAGACCTACAAAACGGCAATCTACCATGTTCCAGGAATTCTTCGAAATCACCAAATGTTCTCACTTGCAGTTTTCGCACCTTTTGGCTTTTCGAGGGACCCCAGAGTCAGGTCCCTGAGAAGCATGCACCAACCAGCTCCCACACATGGCGGCAACAACAATCCCCTCCTCCAGCACCCACTGTTAGCTCTCCCCATTAGTTCTCTAGTTTTGAATTTCTCCTGCCTCTCTCTCTCTCCTTCCCCCCCCCACACCCACGTGCAGGCAGACAAGGAAAGGGAGGCGCAGCTGTGCGCAGCTCTGAGCTCTTCCAGCCCTCACTGCCTCTCCCAACATCGAAACCTTGGAGATGCAGGCAAAGCCGCCACAGCAGTCACGCCCTGAGTGGCTTATTTCTCCACTACTGCCTCCTCCTCCTCCAGCACCTCCTTCTCTGGGTAGGGCGATGCTTAACTAACCAAGCATGCTAAGACAACTCAGGGCACTACCACTGTTGCGGCTTTGCCTGCATCTCCGAGGCTTTGATGTTGGAAGAGGCAGCGAGGGCTGGAGGAGCTGAGAGCTGCGCATGGCTCCATCTCCCTTTCCTTGCCTGTCTGCAGGGGGGAGGGACAAGGAAAGAGAGAGAGGCGGGAGCAATTCAAAACTAGAGAACTAATGGGGAGAGCTAACAGTGGGCGCTGGGGGAAGGGACTGTTGTTGCCACCTCCTGCTGTTTGTGGGAGCTGGTTAGTGCGTGCATCTCAGGGACCTGACTCTGGGGTCCCTTGAAGAGCCGGGAGGTGTGAGAACTGCGCAGCCTAGATTAATTGCTTTTGGGGGCCATTTCTTCTGCGGCCCACCAAAAATTTTCCACAGCCCACCTGTGGGTTGCGGCCCACCGGTTGACGACCACTGTTCTAGCTAATCTAAAAGCAGAGCTGAAGCTTCATTAGGACTGAAGCTTTTATTTTTCAGCGCAGACTCAGGTAGCAAATTGCAGAGATATAGATCTCTGAATGAATCTGTGATTCTGTGAGCAACTCAGTCTGCCTGCCTGCTTTGCCTGATTTTGGGCAAAAGTTGCTCTTTTTTTAATAAAAAATTCAATATTTACATACATGGTGTGTTGTGAGTTAATTTTACGAGTTTACTTGTTAGCAAATTTTATGAGTTTGCTTGCAAGCATAAAAATTCAAACAGGAAATTATTGGAAAAACAGGAAATTATTGGAAATTATTGGAAATTATTTGGAAAACAGGAAATTATTGGAAAAACAGGAAATTATTGGAAATTATTTCCTAGCTAATCTAAATCTCCCGGCACAGCTGAGTTGGAACAGCTGATGGTCGGGGGGGGGGAAGAAAAATAGCAACTTATCAAAAATTAGGTGAAGGCACAACACAGGCAAGTTGGATGACGCACATGCCAGGTAAGGAGTGAGTGGGCGGAGTGGGGTGGGGCCAGCCAGTGGCGTGATTTGCCGGTTCTCCGAACTGCACAGAATTGTGACAACCAGTTCTATAGAACCAGTCCAACCAGGTAGAATCCCACCCCTGTACATATCCCTTTATGGCTTAGCCCTTAGTACTTCAGGTTAGCTACCTTCAAGTGGACTTGACCTGTTTAAAGCTTCTCTTCCAGGGAGAAGCTGCTAGTATTGCTTTATTTTTAGGAAGTGATGGGGCTGAAGTCCAGAGGCACTGTTTTTCTCTGATGACCCCTGCCCTCTGGATTGACCTCTCTCTGAAGATGAGATTGAGTCCATTGACTACAACTTTCAGGAAATAAAAGTAAGTTATTCCAGAGGGTTTTGAGCGTTAACGAATGTTGCAAGGTTCAGTGGTACAGAGTTTTAATTAATTTATATTTTATTGTGGATATTTTATTGTGAACTGCTAACAGTTGTGGGATAGCAATATATATCATATTTTTGGAGTATAAGACACTCCAAAGTATAAGACACAGCTAGCTTTTGGGGAGGAAAACAAGGGGGGGAAAATCTGCCTCTGTCTCTGCCTCGCAGATATTTACCTCCTTGCAGCAAACAGCAAACAGCCTGTTTCAGCTTCAGCACAGTCTGATTAGCACAAGCAGCCGATTGTTGGTTGGATTGACCTCCTGAAGATCAACTGTTTCAGACTGCAGGGATTGCCATAGCCTATTGCCACCTCTGCGTGCCCCATTTTTGGCCTCCGCATCCCGTTTTCAGCCTCTGCACACCCCATTTTCACCCCATTCCGGGCAGCAGGGATCAGAACGGGTGGAAAATGGGCTACACGGAGGCCAAAAATGGGGTTCACAGAGGCCAAAAATGGGATGCGGAGGCCGAAAATGGGGCATACAGAGGCAGCAATAGGCAATGGAAATCCGTGCAGCCTGAAATAGCTGATCGTCAGGAAGCCGATCCAACCAACAATCAGCTGCTTGTGCTAAGCAGGCTGTGCTGAAGCTGAAACAGGCTATTTGCTGCAAGGAGGCAAATTGCTAGGAGGCAGAGGCCAAAGAGTTGGGGCCAGCGGATGGGTGGAGCTTCAGCAACATATACTGTATAAGATGCACAGGCATTTCTATCCTCTTTTGGGGGTAGAAAAAATATCTTATACTCTGAAAAATACGGTAAATTCAATAGTTTATAGATTTTCATAGGTTACATGTTTTTAGACTATAGATATCTGCAAACTTTTATCAACTGGACTTGGTTTATTCAGCCAGTTGGTTTTATATTTAATAAGTTTTTTATTTTATTTAATAAGCCAGTTGGTTTATTGTCAAATCTACATAGAACCATTGCAGAATCATACTTACGCTAGAGAGGGAACACTGTGGTCATCAATAAACATCCGCTCCACTCTATAATGGAAAATCTCTGGGTCATAGCCTTGCTCACCTGCAGGAAAAAATATTATACAGATATTATGTATATAAACAGAGACAGAGTTCCATTAGGAAGATTACAAAGCAATACTTTGAATATCTAGATCTTAAATGTCCTTCAATGGTACTTGGGACACTATTCACAATTCCCTTTGGGCATCTACATAACTTCATGCTCCACCTGATTTTCTTCATATTAAAATATACACCCAGAGTTTTTAAAATGGAAAACTATGTATTTTCATCCTTCTTTCATGAATATCTGAGTTCCTTAAGAAAATTAAAATGTTAAGCAACTTTAATCAACATGTTTAGTTTGGAAGTAAGCCCATCTGTTCAGAAACAAAGCAACACTAAGCCAGGGCAATATAGCATATCTAATAAAAGGAATACTAATAGCATGGCAGGGAACATTTTGGCAAACCTTTACTTTTGAAATTGATTACATTCCTGCTAGCCATCTTGAGAACAAGCAATCTTTACCAGCAATTGTTCTGCAGCAGCACCAATTGTTCTAAAAACTTTAAATGTATCTCATGCAAAAAGGCTGGCAATGTCTGATTTATAGCAAATTATATATAAATTTGATGTAAATCTGCCTCCACTCTAATTAGTCAGTGGAAGTTCCAGTTTTAACAATAGATTGGAGAAAAAATTAGCAACAAAAACATCTACAGTGCAGTTATATTTTTAGAATCAGATGTATCAAATTACAGTATGTATTTCATCTCAGTATTTAAAATCCAGCAGTGCATGGCCACCTGAAGTGTCAATACTTATATGATTCATTAAATATACATACACGTTGCATGCTATGTGTAGAAAAAAAAGCAAAACTATATTTATTCCAAATTTCTACTGGAGTTGACAGGGTAGCAAACAGCAACATTTTCAAGCCTCCTCCCTGCCATTATAATGAATTTTGTTGCTGACAGAAACAGTCTTCAGTTAACATCTACAGTTTTTAGATAGGTAGTTGCCCAGCTACAGGTAGTCCTCAAATTATGACCACAATTAGGACCACAATCTTGATCACTGAATGACATAGATGTTGCAAACTTACAAAAGTTTGATTCAACACTTGCCACAATGAGGCTTGACATTAAGAAGTGAACTGAAAAAAATCAGTCTATAACCGAAGCAGTTTTTCCCTTCTAGAGGTTTTGTACCTTCCATATGTTTTGATATTACAACAGAAGAATTTCAGTCAGCAAGGTATTGAACCCATCAGATGGAAACCACGTAAGTTGTGAAAAGATGGAACTGAGGAAAACTAAATAAAAACCATTATGTTGAAGAGGTTAAAAATGGGAATATGAATGTATCTTAAGGCTATTAACAATGAGTTCTATATCATTCAGAACTTTATTTTAAAAGGAAGCAGTTACTGATTTAGTGTGGTGTGGTTAAGATATATGATGCCCAGGTTCATGTTCTCCATCAGCTATGGACATTCACTGCATACCTAGAAGGCAGGGCTAAAACTGAAGATAGTGAATGTCCTGTTTTGTGATTAGAGCAAATGCAGTAAAAGTTTTCCTGACTGCTCCAGTTTTGGTGACCAAAAAACAAAGTAATACTTACTACAAAGATTGTAGACTTTGTAGTGGTCTCCATGTTTTGTATCCAAGAATTTTGCAACTTCCTTATAAAAAATAATAATATATTTTAATTGTCAAGGTGGCATGAATTATTACCAACTTTATGTAGCTGGTTTCAGACATAAAGTATTTCAAGGAAGATTTAAATCTCAGATAGTGTTTTGGTGCCCATATAAAGACGTAGGGCAACCTCCTACAATCTGACTTCTACTTCCATAATTTCCACGCAGTATGCCTGAGTGAATTCTAAATACTGGTATTGCTAAAGTCCATCAATAAGCTAAAGCAGTACTCAGAGAAAGAGACAAACCGAAGTAAATATACTGCATATTCTTACAGAACAGTCCATCTGTTAATAAGCTTTTTTAATCAAAATGCTGTACCAAGAAATATATGCCACCCAAAGGTAAGCCTAAAATTTTTCATATGCTTTAATTTTCACAATTTGCTTATCTTCATCTGGCAAATTTCATGATATTTTAATTAAAAATTTGAGGGTCAGCTTATCTGTTTAAATACAAGTAGTCCTTAACTTGCGACCATAATTGAGTCCAAACTTTCTGTTGCTCAGCAAGAAGAGTATTTTGTCCTATTTCATAACCTTTCTTGCTACAGTTGTTAAGTGAACCCCTCCAGTTGTTAAGTTATTAATGCCATTAAGTGACTCTGGCTTCCTCATTTGATTGTCAGAAGGTCACAAAAAGTGATTACATGATCCCAGGACACTGCAACTGTCATAAATATGGGTCAGTTGTCAAGCATCTGAATTTTGAACATGTGACTATGGGGATGCTGCAGTAGTGATGTGAAAAAAGGTCATGTCACTTTTTTCACTGCCATTGTAACTTCAAACCACCACCAAATAAATTGTTGTAAGTCAAGGACTACCTGTGTATGCATTTTTAAAAAGTACTACCATATAAACCCAGCCACAGATAAGCTGTACTCAGTTTTGGGGGTGCATATCTTTGAGTATATATGGATATGTGCTTATCATACTATAGTCCATAGCGTGGAGAACCTATAATAAATCTTCATTATGTGGATCATACTGATTTTTTATTCAAAATGCAGAAAGCATTTTCGCTTTATTTGCAAACGCAAAGAATTGTAATTTTCACTGCTAAATTGGATAACTGCTGAAGGAGCCAGATAGTCAGCATTATGAGGCCTGCAGAACTCACCAATTTAAAAGAGGAATTAAATACCATTATTAACAGAATAACAAAGTTGGAAGGGACCTTGGAGGTTTTCTAAACCAGGTCCCTGCTCAAGCAGGAAACTATATCATTTCAGACAATGGGCATCTAATCTCTTCTTAAAAGCCTCCACTATTGGAACAACCATAATTTCTGGAGGCAAGTTGTTCAACTGATTAATTGTCAGGAAATTTCTCCTTATTTCTAGGTTGGCCTTCTCCTTGAAGGTTATTAGTTATTATTTCTCACTGATTATCATTGAAACCCATTTTTCCATATGTTAAGTAGATGCTAAATCTATATCTGGATTCAGGCCAACGCTTTGAGGAAAAAATCCTAAAGGCAGATTATCTTTTATTTTGCAATATAGCTTTAACTACCAAGATCTCTTTTCTTCTACAATTACCATTATTATCTCTTACAATCATACTAAAATTAAACACAACCAATAGTAACTGAGAGTGGAGGAAAACAAAGAGGAAGATTCACAGAGTATCAGAAATTATTTCCATTATCTTTTAATCTTTAGATTACCCCTATAGGATTCCTGTAGAAAGCTTGCTGCCCAGAAGATGGAAACGACATTGCTATAACACGAGCTAATGAATAGATACAAATAAGCGAAAAAGAAAGAAAATGTTAGATCTGCATTGTGAGACAAATATGAGATTTTTCATAGGTTCACTACTTCGAGTAGAGTCATGTGAAAAAGTAAGTATACGTAATTGGGTTTTTTTAATGTTTTTAACATATTTCAACATACAAATATTTGATCTTCATTTCAACAATGTTAATAAAGGAGATAAATTATAAGAAATATCATGCACCATTTACATTTTGGAGTACATTGTGTAATTTAAATAAACATAAATGCAAATTTTGCATATGGAAAAACTAAGTAGGCACCCAACATTTATTGCTACTGTATCTCAAATACCTAATATTAGACTCAGGTATACCAGATTAGACCTTATTAAACCTATTTTACTAAAACTTCAGACATTTAATTGATTTTGCTCTTTGTTCTTGAACACCTGCCTAGATCCAAAGAACTCTCAGAAGCCTTCAGAAAGGAGATTATAACACCTATGAGTCTGGGAAAGTTTTCAAAAAATTGTCAAACCTTTGGGACATCTATGATTCCCCTATCCAGAAGATCTCGAAGTGGACATCTACAAAACCCAGAATTTTATCACCTTCAAATAGTTCACACTACTACTGATATTAAATTGCAGGAGTGTACCGCACAAATTACATCTACGTGGAAGGATGTAAGATAGATTTATTTGGCCACAGTACCAGAAGATATGCTTAGTGAAAATCAAAATCAGCATTTCATCAAAAGAAGAAATTCATGTTTTTATAAAAAAGAAAGTATATTTATTTTTTCCACAGAAGGAAATGGCATATCTGCTCTTTTTTGCTGTTGAATTAATGATTGCAAAATCAATTTTATAGCATTTTTTCTTCAGCTAATCACCTCTATATTTACATACTGTTTGAATGAAGATAAAATGATATGCCCATATATAATTAAAAAAGAAAAAAAACTTTACATGGAATGTACTTTTTCATATAATTGTAGATTAAAAACAAGAAAAAAACATTTCATAGTTTGAGATTATGACAAGGTCTTTTCTGTCACATACAACTCTGGGGTTTAGAATTTGTACATTCTCTTAAGCAAAAACGTGACAGCTTAAAATCCTGTGGTCATAGTTGCAGATATAACTCAGGCAAACATTTTTTAAAGGGAGAGAACTGGATTAATTAGTGACTTAAATCAGTTCAGAAGTACAAAAGATTTTTTAAAAACTGAAGCAGGACAATTTTAAGGTTAGCACCACCAAGCAAACATTAAATTTTATGCAGAAAGTAAATAACTGTGGAGTCCTTATTTGTTGAGCTTGTTTGCTTGCAGATGTTTTGTTTCCAACTAAAGTAACATCATCAGTGTGAGTGTGAGATTTGCTCCACAATAGCAAAGTACAGTAGCTTGCCCCTTCCAGTGTTGGTAGGGGTATATTTTTTGCTTATTAATCCCTTGATTAAGACTACTGCTTTCTATTTGAATGAGAAAGTATGAAAAAAAACATCAAAAGTCACTTTTTTCATTGCTGTGGTAACTTCGAACTGTCACTAAATGAATAGTTGTAAATCAAGAATTATACTTACTGTATAAATTTGCTGCTTTAAATTTAAAAAAAAGAAAAATGTGTTGTATTACAATAAAGATGTAACAGACATCTAACAATTAAAAAGAAAAATATGGTCACCAGTTGACCTGGTGAAGGGTCAAATAATTTACTGGTATATTAGTGGCATATCATTAGGTCTCTTATAACACTCAAATGGAAAAGATGCGACAGCAATGAAAATTTGATTTTTAACAAAACATCCCTAAATAAAGAAGCACTTTATTAGCACATATCTAAATCCCAATATCAATCAGTAACTGTTTATATTATGCAGTACAAATGGATTATAAAGCTCCATGAAAAAGACAATTGTGTTACTAATCAAATTTATTCTATATTAGATATTGCAACTTTCCACAATCTAATACCTTCCAAATACACTAACACAGATCCCAGAATTGTCAATCAATATTCCAATGGCTATGTTACCTACGTTACTTTGGGCATGTGGGGGGGGGGGGGAAATGGACTATATTTTCTTTCAAACTACAGCCAAAGGACCTACTCAAGATCTAATCATTCGTGAATTACTAGCAAGAAAAGGTAATGCCATAGTCTTTGGCAAAAGCTGCTAATGCAATTAATTCACACTGGTATTCTCCACCCCTGGCCATTGTTCCTCATTCCCTAGGAACATCACTGATGCATGATATCAAAATTTTATGCATAAATGTTCTCTGTTATAACCAACCATAATGACAGAATTAAAGATCTAATTTCCTTTTCCTTCAAAGAGAGGCACGACTATGTAAATGAAAAGGTTGAAAAAGGTGGCATTGGCTCTTAGCCACATTAAGATTTTTTTTACATGACTCTTAATCTAGAAATATTCTAGACTATTGAAAATAGTTAGAGTTTAACTGCTCAGTATAATTGATAATGTATACCTTAGCAAGCACTGATTTTCAACACAAAGAAACAATAGTAAAGAGGACAGGTATCACTATATTTCCCTAAAAGTAGTATCTAGGGATGGAAAGTGGAACAAAGGATTCTTCTCATGTTCATCTTACACACATTCTTCAATTATCCTTAGATGCCTAGATCTCCATTTTTAACCAATCCCTCCACTAGTCAAGAAATACTAACTAGTGACATAAGTGAGATCCAAGTCAAAGCCACCTCTTGTGTAACGCCTTTTATTTTCTGAGACCTGTCAGCCAAAAGGAAAAAAGCAATATTAAATAGTGATCTTAGGAAATAAGTAGTCAGTCATGGAAGCACAGATTCCAGAAATTATCCCCTTAAAGATGAAGACATTTTCAAATCACTCATCTCCTGGTAACTGCCTAACACAATGGGTAAATGGTTTGCCATTGAATACTTCCTGAAAAATTTTCCAATATTTTTCTGCCTAACTCTGAAGCACCTTGGCTTTAAAATCATAACATAGTTTAACTCAGCAAGTGCAAAAGCACTTTTCTTGAAAACACTGCAAAGGCTGATACAATCAATAGTAATAGAAGGGGGCATGCATAGCTGCGCCAGCATGCCTACCATCCCTGTCCTATTGTTCCCATTTATTTGTACTCATTTATTATGTATATACTTACACCTTTTTATACTTATATGTTTATATGTTATGTTCATATTTGTACTTGTTTTCTTATACATGCTTACAATAAATAAATTTGTATTAAACACTTGGTAAACATAAACATATTCACAAAAAGATTCCTCTCCGTTAAATCTCTACAATGAATAAGTTTTATAAAATTTGCAGGTTTTTTTCTTTCAAAAATCTGGCTATTCTTTCCTCACATTTTAGAAATATAGTACTAGAAGTCAGAGAGACACAATTTGCAAGAAAATAACATCTGCAGCCAAATTTCTTTCCTAATCTACCGTAGGTGGCTTTTTAAATATATCCTCAGACAAGTTACACATACATGATGTTATCTTTTTTAAAAAATTAGATCAAGTGGTACAAAACCAAAAAGATGTTAGACACAAGTGCTGTCACCCATTTGCAAATATATACTACTTCACTGTTAAAATGAAGTACCACACACACACACAACTTTGAGCTCAGGGTTTCAGGGCATAAAATTCACAAAGATACAGATTTAAGAGCTTCAGCCTTATAAGTAGTCCTCAACTTACGACCACAACTGACCCCAAAATATGTTGTCAAATGAGACATTTGTTTAGTGAATTTTTGCCCCATTTTATGACCTTTCTTGCCTCAGTTGTTAAGTGAATCATTGCAGTTGATAAGTTAGTAACCTGGTTGTTAAGTGAATCTGGCTTTCCCATTGACTTTGCTTGTCAAAAGGTTGCATGATCTTGGGACACAGCTAATATGAACCAGTTGTTAAGCAACTGAGTTTTGATCACATGATGATAGGGATGCTGAAAAGGCCATAACTGTGAAAAAAAATTTCAGTGCCATTGTAACTTTGAACGGTCACTAAATGAACTGTTGTAAGTTGAGGACACCTACTATCAAGAACAAGAGTTTAAAGTGCCAAATTTGTAATCAATGTGAAGCAGATGACAGACATATCATCTGAAACTCAGAATGAAAACCTGAATATTACACGGAATCACAAGGCCTGAAAAGGTCTGTCTTCCAACAAAAGACCTCAATGTTTTCTGTCTGGTGCTCTTTAGATAGATTGGAAATGCAACCTTCTATTCTAAGCTAACATTGGCCTTCCGTCTCCTGTGAAAAAGTCTTCAAGTACATCTATTCCATTTTCCTGTACAAAGGTAACCACAGAATTTAAGGGAAAAAGTCAATTAAAAATTAATTAAGGTATTCTTATTTATTAAAAGAAAGAACAATCAATCAGAGATTTCAAACTATATACTGTACATGAAAAGGCTGGTTCAGTTTACCTGTTTACAACAAGCCCGCAAACTATATCAGTCTTCTTAGGAAGTGAATTCAGCAAATCTAGGTACCAGAGCAGGAGTGGGATTCAAATTTCTTAACAACTGGTTCTGTGGGTGGGGCTTAATTTGTGGGTGTGGCTTGCTGGTTGGGCGTGGCTTGGTGGTCATGTAACTGGTTGAGAGTGGCTTGGTGGTCATGTGACTGTGTGGGCATGACCAACTCTATGTCATTCACGTCAAGGGGTGCCTCGCCTGGCCCCTCCCCTCCTAGCCATTCCTTATCACACCCAGCCTCAATTTTATAGTTCTGTAAAAATGTTGTTCACCATTTTTTGACTTATTTGACTTATTATTTTGATTTATTATCTACGTACTATAGATATACTTTCATGGACCACTGAAAGGAGGAAATGGCTCACATGCTTTGCCCAAGAGGGTGATAGGCAACAGGCTTTTAAGGGGCTGCCACAAAGAAAGGGGGACAATGTATTTTCCAAAGCACCAGAAGGCAAACAAGAAGCAATGGATGGAAACTGAACAAAGAGAGAAGCAACCTAAAACTAAGGAGAAACTTTCTCACAGTGAGAACAATTAACCAGTGGAACTGCCTGTCTCCAGAAGTTCTGGGTGATCAAACACTGGAAGTTTTTAAGAAAAGACTGGACAGTCATTTCTCTGAAATGGTATAGGGTTCCCCCTAAAATCCCTTCTAAGTGTTATTCTGTTATTCTGACACCTTTCCCAGGACCTCTACTCAGAGTTTAGCATCCTCACTTTTCCTGCCTGAGCAGGGGGCTGAACTAGAAGACCTCCAAGGTCCCTTTGAACTCTGTTAAACACAACTGTATTTATGCTTTGGACTATAAACATGTAAACCCTGAAAAATACCTGGGCAAAAGAAAGGTAGTAAAATCACTCGAGGTGTAGGGACGGTGCAGAATATTAATATATGATAAATAATGGTACAATTAAAAATAATAGCACAGAGTTTTCTCTCTTCCCACCCCTTCCTTCCTATTTCTTTCCCTTTCTTTCTCTTTCTCTCCTTTTCTTCCTTTCTCTCCCTTTCTTGTTCTTTCTTTTTCTCTCTCTCCCTTCCTTCCTTTCTCTTTCTGTTTCTCTCCCTCTTTCTTGCTTTTTCTTCTCTTTCTTCTCTCTCTTTCCCTCTCTCGTTCCCTCTTTTTTCCCTCTCTTTTTCTCTCTTTCATTCTCTCTCTCCTCTCTCTCTGTCTCTCTATGGCTCTCTCTCCCCCTGTATCTCTGTGTGTATGTGTCTCTCTCTCTGCCCCTCTCCCTATCTTCCCCTCTCTCTCCTCCCCTCTCTGTCTCTGTCTCACACAGAGAGAGAGGGGGAGAGAAGGGAAGATAGGGAGAAGGAATGTTCTCTTTCTCCCCCTAGGGCTGCTGGATCTGACCTGGAGACTGCCCGGGTGTGCTCTGCTGCTGCTGCCTCCCAGAGCTGCCCAAGGTGCATTTCCAGGATAAACTGCCACCTCTCTCTCCCCCTCTATCTCAGCCGCCAGTCACAAGAGGAGAAAAAGAAAGGAATAGACATGCACATAGATTGCTTTCCTCCCATTGAATACTGATATGGATATTTCAGTAATAATAGCTTTGCCTCCCTTTGCAAAACAGTCACACAATTTATGAACTTCTTCCTGTTCTATTTACCCAACCAATTCAACCTCCCAACTCTCTCCTTACAACAAAGCGACCGATTCCATTCGTTCAGAGGAAAGGCTCTTTTCAAGGTGGGGGGAGGGAAGAGATCCCCTCCCGGTCACTCCTGCTGAGCGCGGCAAAAGCCTGAAGGTCCGAGAAGGACCTGGACTCCCTGCAGACTCCCTGGCTGCCCCTCGTTTGCTCCCTACAGCTTCCTCTGCCTCTGCTTGGAGCTTCTCCACAACTCCGACACCTACCCTGGTGCTTCTTTCCTCCTTGTCCGGCTTGGCGGTTTTGCCATCACGGCCTCATTGTTGTCACCCGGCTCTACGCCTCCCTTTGGGGTTCCCTCTGGACAGGAGATGGTCCTTGTGTCCCTCTCCCTCCACTGACCTTCAGCTCCTTCTTCAGTTCTGGGCAGCAGCCCTTCCAAGGCGAGTCTGGGACTCTCGGGGCCCCAGGAGCCTTGCTCCTCAAATGAGCAGCTTCGGAGACAAGGGCAGCAGAGCACATGGGGGGGGGGGCGTTTCCCTGGTCGGATCCAGCAGCAACAGGGGGAGAAACAGAACGTTCCCTTCTCTCCCGGCCAGTGCTGCCGTGGCCCTGCAGCTTCTTCGTGCCCGGGGGATAAACACAACATTCCCTTCTCTCCCGGCCATGGCCTTGCGGGGGGGGGGAGGGGGCGCAGCTAGCTAGCTAGGTCATGGCAAAGCAAGCCAGGCAAGCCCGGGAATGGGGGGAGGGACAGCGCAGAGGCCTAGGCTGGCCCAGGAGTCGACTCAACCAGGGTTTGCTTGTAGACTCACTCACCCACGGAGATCAGGGCTGTGGTGGAAAGCAGGCAGCAATGGTGGGCGAAGGCAGGTTAGCAATGGCGGGAGAGATGAGGAATAACTGGGCGGGGCGGGGAGTGGGCAGGCAGGAAGGGGCGGGGCCAGCCAGGGGTATGATTTATCAGTTCTCTGAACTGCGCAGACTCATAACATCCGGTTCTATAGAACCGGTCCAAACCGGTAGAATCCCACCCCTGCACCAGAGCTGGTTCATTCTATCTATTTCACTTACCAACCTCCGGGTCATTTTTTCTAGTCGTTCTGCCTCAGCAGCCACTCGAAAAATTCTTACTAGAATTATAATTCTTAACATTCGAAGAATGACAACTGTTCTGGGAAATAGAAAGAATGGGATTATATCAACGATTAGTACCAACTTTGGCTATACCAATATCACAGTTTAGGCCCAACTACAATGGTATTTAGGTTTGGGAATCTTTAAGTTTCAATCCCACCAAACTATTATACAACCTCATTTCCTACCATATCGTCCCACAGATAAAGAATTTCTGTAGATATCAGTATTTTTGTGGTAGAAAAAGGAGTAAGAATGCCATTTAATATCCACTTTGTTTTGGGAGCAAATGAACAACTATTGTTACGTATTAGAATGATATCACTCTTCAAACAAAAAAACCCACAATAAGCTAGGTAAAATTCAATGCATGCAAAGCCTGATAATTTATAATCTCATCTCATCCCATTTCTCCCTTTTAAAGAATAAAAATTGAGGTCTTTAACATTGCATTTCTTCATTTTGGAGTTAGGCTGATCAAGTGCCTGTGGAAATTCTTAGTCATGCAGGTCACAGTTATCTGAAAGGTGCTTTCTCAAAAAGGCAGCTTGACTGTTTTTTCCTGAGGAAGAAGAAAAAGACATTTCGCTTCTCATCCAAGAAGTTTCATGGTTCTGGCAGGATGATGGGGGCAATGGAAAGATTAGTTCAGATAGGGTTGGGGGAGTGGGGTGAGTGGAAGGATTATATTTTGTTGCAGCCATCTGGTTGTTAGCATTCTCCCTGGGAACTCTTGAGGCCACTTGGCAGTCTATCTATGCCCTCAGGGTCATCTGTATCAGAGAGCAAATGGAATCTTAAAACTGCTGCAAGGGCTGCGTTATATGACAGGAGATTGGTGTTTTTTATCCCGCCCCCTCTGTTGAGAAAGAGGAATGAGAAGCAAAATGTTTTCTTTCTCAAGGAAAAACAGTTTAGTTGCCTTTTGAAAAAGCACCTTTGAGCTGAAAAGGTGCATATTTCTTACCTTGGAATTACAGTTATTCCACCCAAGTCAGAGGCAATATATAGAGTATCAACCAACAAGTTACCCACAACAACGATGCTATCTAGAATGTTTAATTTAGATTTGAAGTAGTTTTTGAATCTGAAATGCAAAACAAATAAGAGTATTCAAACACTAAGTAACAATAGCTTAATGGTGGTGTCCGTCTCCCACTGTCAGAATGATATACAGTTGCCATCAAACAGCTGCTGCCAATAAGACTTCAGTGCTAAAAAAAGGAAAGAAGAGGAAACTCTACCTTGGAGTTCTGCACAGAACCTATATTTTTCCTTCCTCAGACTGTAAATGAACTCTGTAGTATAGTTCTATAGAGGGTGACAATAGGATCTATACAAGTTTTACAACAAAAGAAACATAGATGTTAGCAATAAATATATTAGAGATTGTGATAAGTAAAATAATGTAACGCTATTTTTCTGCTTCTGTAAATCTGCTTACGCTTCAAAATTGTTTACCAAAGTACGTATCATGTATCTTGTAACCTTCCGGAAGATAAGGTTTAGAACAATACGAACTGTTTTGCATATGTGTGTTTCAAAAGCAGCGTCAGTACTTCAAAACAGCGTCAGTACTTCAAAGCAGAAGAGATAAGCAAACCATTAACGAACAGTTGGTGGCCTAGGAATGTTGATTGGGCAATAAACATCTCTGGAAGTGTGAAATCTGATGACGCCTGTGAATCAAGCCCTCGTACGATGGGGCAAAGGGGGCAGGGGGGGGGAAAGGGTATAAATATGTTGTGGAAAGTATGCTCAGGGTTCCATCCTACTGCCTTGGATGTGAACCCGCTTCTGCAGAATCACAATAAAGAAAATAGAGAAAAACTCAGATCTGTGTCGTGTCAGTCTCTCATCGAAAGCAATCTCACAATCTGGCGAGCCAGGCAGGAGATTCCACGGAG
>BHEV01083770.1:0-26126 GCA_004319985.1 Emydocephalus ijimae | reverse complement strand
ACGAGGGCTATCCACAAAATAGATTACGTTTTCGTCTGTAGCAAGAAGGGGCGGAGCTAGCGCGGCCATCTTTGGTCTGTGTGTCCGCCGCTCAGTCTGCATCTAGTCGTGCTAGTGGGAGGTTTGTATCGTTGCCCGTTATTTCACAGAAAACGTTTGAAATGTGTGCTGCAATTGAAAATCCCGCAAGAAAAGCCCTGATCTTGCTGTAGGGCGGATGAGGAAAAATCTCCCACTTGAAAGCATTCAGGACTTCTCGAGTGCAATTTGCTGTGTGTGGCTGGGCATTGTCATGCAAAAACAAAATTTTTGAGCTTAACTTTCCTCTACGCTTGTTCTGAATTGCTTTTCTTAGTTTCTGCAACATTTCACAATAATTTCAATCGGTTTCTGGTTTTTTGCAAACAAAAACCTTGTCACTGATCGCACTTCACATCTCGCGGGATTTTCAATTGCAGCACACATTTCAAACATTTGCTGTGAAATAACGGGCAATGATACGAACCTCCCACTAGCACGACTAGATGCAGACTGAGCGGCAGATGCACAGACCAAAGATGGCCACGCTAGCTCCACCCCTTCTTGCTACAGACGAAAACGTAATCTATTTTGTGGATAGCCCTCATATATTCTGTAGAAGGGAATCAGATGCCAAGGGTTTGTTAGGGATAACACTGTTTACCGTAACTGGTTTAGGTAAAATAATAAATAAGTTATCATGGTTTGTTGGTTAAAGTGTGTGTAACTTTAACTGCAAGAATGTAATTAAGGGTGTGGTTGTAAAAGCACCATAAAAGGAGCAAGACAACGGCAGCTCACTCTCTGGCTTAATGATCCCTAATTACTGGATGGATTGATGACTGCGTTTTTTTTTTTTTACTGGAACGGGAGAGAGAAAGGAGTGTTGATTTCTCAACGGTGAGAAGAGATAATACGGGCTGATTTATTGTAAGTGAACTGACATTGAATATTCAACACGGACTTTGCAAATTGAGTATCCCCGAATGGACTGACTGAAATGATACATGACTAATGGACTGTTTTTGACTATGCTATAACTCTTAAATGGAATAAACTATATTTTGATAGCACAAGCGTATCTGCTTTTTACTGAGTGTTAACTAACATACAAACTTATCTCACACATTTACCTGTCTGCCTAACTGACTAACGCTGCACATTCTGTTTAGCGTGTTTCCTTAACATTGGTTGGGGGACCAGGCTTAACAAGGTTCACCCATATTTTCAAGAGAGATTCCACTCAAATTCTATTCTGTTCCCTGAATTGCTCTTTATATAGAGAGTTGGCTTGTCTTTTTAGTTTTGGGTGTTGAACTTCCTAGTCTTCCCAAGAACGTCTTTCAGAATTCCCTGAGGATCAGGTAGTTCATTCCACAGTCATTGAGTCTGGAATCATGTTTGAGCAATAAAAGCAGATATTGCGTCCAAGAATCCTCTCAAACTGGGAAAGTCTTGTCCCAGGATAATGTCATAAAGCAATTCAGGGGTCGTCCTACCCATAGAAAAAGGCTTGTTCCTCCCTCCCCAACTTCCACTGGGACCTTAGCTACAGTCATAAACCTGGATTTACCATGAGTTCCTAAAATATACATCTGTTCTCTTGAGAGATGTACCCTGGGAAGATAAAAGTGCATTGGATTAAAATACATCTGTATCAAGAAGGGCTTTCAATGCTTAGCCATTGACCTGCATTTATCATTGACTGCAGTTATCAGTTGTAGTTTAATTGCAGAAGCAAAGTATCAACCACCTGATATTCAGCTAAGGGGCACTGCCAAATTCCTCCTATATGACAATGGGAACTTACTTAATACTTTTTAAAAAAAACTTCAATTTTACAGAAAGGTTTTTCCATTTAGGCCTTATATGGTCGTTTTACTTCAGGAAGAACCTGAGCCATATTGTACTATTGACTAGCACTTAAATGTGATTCTGCTTTCGCCTATAGACTATGGAGCAAATGTTGTGTGCTGAAGTAATTGAAATTAATAGGGCCATAGATACATAACTATAAGAGCTGATTTAAAAGCTTATAACTACTAGCAGAGCTATGTATTAATAGCTTTAGGAGGAACTAATAAATATTAAACAGGGAAATGGGGAATTAGGAGTATTATTACTCCTAATTCATGTTCAGAACTATGTTAACATTTTTACAATAATTTCATTATGAAAATTACATCTTACAATTCAGACCTTTGCTATGGTTATGAATACTGGTGAAGAGCTTACTCTTCCACTTCTTTGTTATCTCTTGAAAAGTTCTGGGAAACTAAAAAAGTTTGCCTACATTGTATGACTTTGAAGTACCGTCCAAATACTGATTTTGGAATGTTTGTTATAATAACAATTATCACTATCATCATCTTTTCAAATCATGTATAATTACATAAAGATGCATAGTAGAAACTAATTCTTGGTTGTTGTTTCTTCTCTGCATATTATATTCTAATTTGCCTCTTTGATTACATATGGAAGAGAGTTACTTCAAAAAGTCCCCCCTACTTCGACAGCCATTGACTTCATTGGCTGTTTGGAAAGGCAAACAGAAGAACAGAGGGGGGGGGAGGAAACTTGCTTGATGAATATGAATGAAATTCTTTTCTGTTCAAATGCAGGAAGTTAGGAATCAGTGTATTGTCTGAATGCTGAAAAGCTTTTCCTTGCAAAAGAGCCCAAGTTATCTTATTGTCAGCTCAGTATCTGTTTTAAAGATGAAACCAGATGTCACAAATGAAAGAACTGTTGTGGGACACTGTTACTCTTCCGGTGTCTTTTTCTGCTCCAGCCAATGGTAGGAGGACAAAGCAAAACATAGCATTGCATGATAACAACATGTCATACATTGTGTTGTAACAGATGTCATCTGAAGGAGATATGGAATGGAGATTATTCTATGCCACTTGCAGTATCTAAGTGTTCCTGGAGATAAGTATTGCTATACCGTTTAATTCTTTCCCCTAATGGAAAATTATTTGGCAACTCACAGTCAAGAGCAGTCTGATTTATAAGAACTGTCAAAATCCCCTAAAAGTATAGATATGCTTTCTTCCCTCCTAACAGATTAAACAGCAAAAGAGAAAGAAGGCTTCACCACTCAGTTCTTCCTCCAGGTAATAACTGTTCCTGGGAGGGGGGCTTTAGAAGAAGGTCACATTTTATTCACACACTCCATTGTTTCTGAAACTGTTGCAGTGCTATCTATAGTAATAGACACTGCACATTTTAAAAAAAGAACGTTTAAGGAATTTTTGCATATTAAGTAAGAAATCAGAATGCAATCCATATGATGAGTTAAGGAATGTGTATACTGTCTCTCCAACTTTCAGGTCAAAGTATCTGCATATCATCCACTAATTTAAATCAGGTGAGAATAAGATCGGAATGGTTGTCATAAGGGCAGAATTAAAGAAACTTTTAATTCAACAGACTAGCCTGCAGCCTATTGTTAGTGATAAATAGCAGAGGTGGAAAACAATTTTATGGCTGAGACAAATTATAGGTGTACTGCATAGTTCAACCTCAGTATATGGATTATTTTCCTGCACTTTGAACAAATCATTAAGACACATCAGCTAGGATAATGATACAAATGCAGCCAAAACAAGCTGTGACCAAGTTTTTGCCTCATGAAATGTCCCTGACAGTGGAGGGATGTAATCCACTTATAGTTTGTGAGCTATAATCTTCATGAACAATACACTACATTCCAGAAGTACTAGACAGGCTGTGTTTCAGCAAGGACAAAACTGGGAAGATATTTGTTTAGGTCACAACAAAACCCACAGGGATCCCGGGGTGATTTTATAAGGCAACTAAAGCAAGGCTGATGAGAGTTGCCACTGCTCTCCCTAAACTGTCTCCTAAACAGCTGTCAGAGTGGCCCACTGAACCCTGTTCTTTTCAGTGCTTTCTTTCCCTCCCCTTAACTACACCACTGCTAGTATCCCTAAGTTTTCCCACTGACCCAACTCCCAGATTTTCCCTGATCTGTTTTCCTGGCTTTTCCTGTTCTTCCTTTAACCCCAAAACACAAATTTCATTGTGGTCTTTATCCAAAACAAAACAGCCATGTTTCATTCTGTATCTACACCAAGCATACATATTTCCTTTGGACATTATTTATCTGAGATAAGCTGTTCCTTATACAGATCATTCATCCTACTCTCTTCCTACGGCTGAACTGCAGCAACTTCTCCCTCCTGTTAGTGAACCAATCTGGATGATCTACCAATGTTGGTGAAGCCCAAAGTGAACAGAAGCTGGACAGGAATCCCATCAATCAGAAGGAAAGTTGCACAACTATATTATCAAATATAGCTATTTCAGGAAGCACTCCAACTATTGAAAGAAAATCCAGTGAGCTAGCCTTTATAAGTTCTCCTGAATGCAGAAACTTAAACAATAGTCATTTAACATCCTGGAATTTTGGCTTTTAATAAAAGTGATCTGCTTCAACGCCACAGCCCTGGAAATATGAGGCTCCCTTATTCTGCAGATCCCTCAACCCCCACAAAAATAATCTTTCCATGTAACTGCTGTTCTGAGAGTTTCTCTTTGCAGTGACACATATATTTCTGGAGCTTTCCTCCAATCGGATTGCCGCTTTGGTGGAAGCAGCCAGAAAATAAAGCAAGTGGGAGGGAACATCCCAAAGTAACTTACTTTCAACGATAGTCCTTCGCCCAGTTCCATCATCATTGATTTGCTGGATGTTGCCAAAGTGAATGTCACTGTAGAAGATGCGGTTGCTGCCCTTGCTGCTATAGCGGTAATCAAAAGCCAAGGCAATGACATTTTTCATGTGCTCGCTGTCTTCAAATGGCTTAATGGGTGCATTGAGATTGTTCTCATCGGATAAGTGGATACTTTTGAGAATGGTCCGTTCTGAATAGAGCAGGTACCCATCATAGTCACGGCAGCTTACACCATCCTCAGAGAGCATTCCGTGGGCGCAGGCACAGGTCCGCTGACTTCCTCCTCGATAGAGACACAATTGCTGACAGTCGCCATTATTCAGCGCGCACACATTGGTACCTGTAGAAAAGGGATACGAGAAAAATTAGCCAGCGTTAGGTTGGTTTACAACTTGCTTCTACGTCTCTGGAGGTTTTAAACTCAGGTAACAAATTCCATCTTCACTGCCCATACTGCCACTCAGCCCCTTCTGTGTGCAGGATTCTTCACATACCCTTTTGCCTGGCTCTGTTGAACACCTTGATGTCCTTCAGCTGCACTCCTATTCCTGTGCGTAGAGACACAATTTCTGATGCATTGTCCTTGCTGCCCCTCTTAATGGATCCATTTGCATGAGTCCTAGGAGGAGGCACAGATAAGCATGCAACTATGAGATATTCTACTCTGCCAGCATAGCTCTTACATAGCAAAACACAACAAGGAAACTATCGTTTACAACACTGCGCCAGAAATCTTCAGTTCACACATATGCTTAAACGGGCATGCATTCTGATATATTATCTTACACACAAATATTATGGGTATCCACCCATCACCTCAATTAACAGATCTAAAACTGGAAACATGCACATGTGTATCTGTAAAACTCAGCATATTTCCACTTCAAAAGACCGAATTAGGTTTGCATGGAAGGGGTTTGAGAAAGATGTAACAATATAATTCCGTAACGAATCTAGTTCTATCTGAACATGGAAGAAACACAGTTGATTGCAAAACACTTCCAGACATGACCCACAGCACCAAGACACAAACCTGTCACTCCAGTAAACGTAATCCTCAAAGACAGATACTGAGAACATATCCATGTTGTTACTGGATAGGACAATCTCTCTCTTATCACCGGTCTCTAGGTCTATGCGTTCAATCTTATCTGTCCGGGCATCACACCAGTAAAGCTTCCCATCCTAAAAAGAGATCCAGATGACAATGCATCTTGCAAATGATGTAACATAATCAAAGATACCAATGAGAATGTAAAATGCAGGCAATCAGTTCCCAACCATTTATCATTTCCCCTAAGTTCAAATCACATCCCAACAAGGAAATAAATGGATATACGAACTTCTGTTACTCCAGTGGGAGGGAGATTGTTTAAAGCCATGAAAGATCAAAAATTGAGGCAGAACTGAGCAGGACTCCAACTCAGCAGGTGACGTTGCAAACAAATTTGTTCAACAAATACTTTGCAAAAATTCGGATTTTGCTGGATTGCAGAGTTGCAGAATGATCATGTATGAATTTTAACTTGCCACGATGCTGAATTATGTTTTTGTGTTAAAAGCACATAATCCTATTTATTTGCTGTTTTTCTAAGGGTACAATGGGGCAAGGCATTCCTAAGGTGCTAAATGTCCTACTCAAAGTTCATTTCTCAACTATGATTTTTGGTTGGATGGACAGGCATGTTAGACTGTGTCTAACACTCACAGTCCCAGGGCCTTACTTCATAATCAACAGAAATCCCATTGGGCCAGCTGATGCTGGTGTTGATGAGGACCACGCGCTCTGTTCCATCCAGCCGAGAACGTTCAATGCGAGGATATTGGCCCCACTCTGTCCAAAAAAGGTATCTGAAAGAGAGGACACAGACAGCACCGGAACAGTTAGTGTATCATGTGTTCAGCCAGTTGCCACTAGTTTGCAATTTTTAATGGTAGAAAAAAATAAAGGAATAAAGCAAAAAGTCAACCCAATGTCCATGCAAGATCTAGGAGTAGCCTTTTCCAATTGGATGGCCTTTAAAGCATTCCCAACACCAGGAGTCTTGCCTTTCCCCAGTTCCAATCCATCATCATTTAAATGCTACAAATACGTTCCCAACCTGTTCCTATTATAACCAGTCTAAGAAATTGCATTCAATGTAAAGCAACCTTACCCTTTCTCTGGGTGTACTGTAATGGCACGTGGTTTATCCAATCCTTGTGAAATCACTACATAGCGGAATGAACCATTGAGCCTGGCGACTTCAATGACATCAAAGCCCTGGTCTGTCCAATAGATATTTCCTGGAGGGAAAGAGATACAAGATCAGGACTTAATCCAGTGCTCCTTCCTTTTTTTCTTGTGAGAAGAAGGGTTTCCTTCCCACACTCAGTTGCTGTTGCTTGCTCATCCATGCAGCCATCCACCTGCAATCCAGTCCACGGCAATCCCTTCCACTCGGCCAATGCCATTGGTCACGACATCCTCTCGCCAGGTCTGGTCCCGTTTGGCTCGACTGATTGTGCTCATACCCATGTCCACCCAGTAGATTGTGTCATTATCTGAAGGAGAGAAAAATACATATGGGAGATTGAAAGAGGAGGTTTGGTGTGATTCTATGCAATGAGCAATTATTATTTGAGTCATCTGATAATCCCCCAAATGGGTTCCCCAAACCCATTTCTTTTCAGCACCTGACAGTACATTCAAATCAGTAAAAGCAGAGTAGCACCTTTGGTAGGTCTCTAACATCTTTAGCCACAAAGATCATAAACAAAACATCTTGAGGAAAGTGCACAATCCCAGGCTTGAAGAAGTTAAAGTTTAATTCTATTGTTAAATCCTGGTACAATGTACACTGATAATTTATCTAGCTAGCTGCAGTATTAATTAGTGTTATGTATATCATTCTAAGAATACTATGGAGCATGAAACACACTTAAGAACTAATTTATGCTTAATACACAGCTGTTTCAAGGCTAAGACTTTGTCCTCATCAAGAAACAAATCTCTCGGAATAGTTCTTTTTCTTTTTGCATACTTTTACCATTTTAGTAAATTGCACTAAATTTCTTTTGTTCAATATGTGTTCTTCCCTGAATTAAAGTGAATAGGCACAGAGTTTGTTCACATCTGTTTTTGTCATTACTTTGGAAATATACTGGGCAACAGTAAACTGACTTCTGGATAGTGATTCAGAATAGATTCCAAGTAGAAGCTCAAAGCTGAATGCTAAAAAAAAAATTGGCTAGTGGAGGAAGGGCATTAGGTTAATTCTAACCTGTTTAGAATAGAATAGAATTCTTTATTGGCCATGTGTGATTGGACACACAAGGAAATTGTTTTGGTGCAAATGCTCTCAGTGTTCATAAAAAGAAAAAAATACTTTCATCAAGAATCATAGGTATAACACTTAATAGTAGTCAAAAAGTACATAAGTATAACACAATAGTAGTCAAAGGGTACAAATAAGCAATCAAATCATACCAGGAAACATAATAATAAGTGATCAAATCAAATTATACTAGTAAACAACCATTTTTAAAAAAAAATCATAAGGATACTAGCAATAAAGTTACATTCATGCAGTCATACATGGGAGGAGATGGGTGAAAGGAAGGATGAGAAGATGAATAGTAATAGTAATGCAGACTTTGTAAATAGTTTGACAGTGTTAAGGGAATTATTTGTTTAGCACAGTGATGGCAGCATTCGGGGAAAAACTATTCTTGGGTCGAGTTGTTCTGTTTGTGCCCATATCAACTGTTTCTTCTCCACTAAGGAAACAGGGTTATGGCATCAACCATAACTTAAGACTTTAAGACTGGCTTCAAGGTTGTGCCAGTTTTGGTTTATCTCTTAAATACTGTATAAATAACTTGTTCAGTTACAGAAGACATTTTAACCAAAGATGAGATGAACTGGTTTATGGTGATCTCTGATTTCCTCACATGAATTTTACGGCTTGATTTTTCTCTAATATGAGAATATAGAATACATTGTATACTCTGATACCTCAATAGTTATACTCTGTTTTGGGGATTTTTGGGGGGAGGTGCGAACCCATCAAATTAACCATCATCTCTTCACAGAAAATCAAAACTAAGAATTGCAATTGGCCCAATTTCCCCATCAGCTGTAATAACTTCCATCAATGTAGCTTCTCTATCCTTCTTCAGACGATTGTTCTTTTATCCTTCTCCAACTGAGGGTCCCAAGAGGGCTAATCCATTGCAGGTATGCACCACCTACCAGCATGGAAATCAATGCCGACAGCCAGTGAAGTCCCAGAGACTGGCACCAGTGCATCAGACTTGTCATTGGGATCCAATGGGATGCCACGGATGCCCTCATGTACCGAGTAGAGGAGGAAAGAGCCAACACCTGCATGGAAAAAGGAAACAGTCACAAGCTTAAAAAGTTTATCAAAAGGATAAAGAAGTACAAGGAAGTATGTATAGAATGGAAACCTTTATATGCAAATAATCTCAGGTTCTATTCTGAGCATCTGATCTCAAAGAATTTCAGTCGACAGAGCTGGCCTAAAAGCCTGCCAGGAGAATTCCAGACTAAAATAATCTTCCCTAACTTGGATCTGTCCAAGTTGTTTTGCTCTATAACTCCGTGAGTTCCTGCCAATAGGCTGGAAAAAAGTGAAACAAGCAAAATTTCATTAATGACAACAATTCCTTAACAACAGCTGGAGTTGTGAAAGACAACCCACACAAATTTTTATTACAGTCAAGAAGTGACCAAGGGACCAAGGCCTGTTTCAAGCTTCTTGAATTTAGATAGCATGTTTTTCAGACTTTTAGGGTCTGCTTTCCTCTATAGTCTGGTGGATAAATTATTTTCAGTCTGGAGAGTTATGCTATGATTTTTCATCCTGGTGGGGTTAGCAAAGGCCAAAATTTTGGGACATTTCAATAAATCTCTTAAGAAGCAAAATTAATGCTCTGAGTTTTGTAGAACTGAAGTATTCCGTTTCCTCCCTTAATTTTACCATTCTGTCTACCACTTTCCCACAAAAAAATTGGCCCAGTATTTTGTGGGGTTCTGTTGCTTTTACAAAATGCAAAGGACACAACCTTCATTTTAATTTTATCTGGGATCTATGTGAATGTACAGAATATGTGCATGTGAACAAAACTGAAACAAAATTAGTGAAAAAAAACAAGGTTTTACTTTGTTGAAAGTTGGAATATGGAAACAATAAAACATAATTATTATCTTTAATTCACAGTAATAATTGTCTCCAGTCAATTATTACTTAAAAAGATAAGCAAAATCAATGTTGATTGAAATGTGGAGGGGAAAAATATTTTTTAGCTGGACTCTGTTTTTCCTTTGAAAGGAAGCACTAAACAGCTGCCAGGAATTCCTCAACAGGAACTAAACTATTAACTTTGTATTGTCAATGTTGGTCTGTACGAATAGTATTATGGTAATAATGATAATAGGTATTCCTTTCTCGTGTCATATCACATTTGCTGCCACCAAAATTATGAGACCATGATTAGGATAGGACCCATCATCCACAGCCTTCTTAGAGTGCCTCCCAGAAAAGGGAGAGTAGAAAGATGAATCTTATATATAAATGGGCTTTCTGAATATCCTTTTTAGAATATGCCTTTCTTTGGACGAGTGTAAGATTAATTGCTATATCCTGAAAATTAGGCGGGAGGGGGGAAGAATTGTCACGGATTGTATCCTATCATTTTTAATCCTGCAATTCTATAGTTTTTCTCCTTCACATCTTAGAGGTTTCATCCCACTTTATCTATTTTAGGAGACACCAGTGTTTTTCTCCCCATCATCTACTCTACATGAAAAATGTGTGAAGAAGACAGAATATATATTTAGAAACACATTTCTTGAAGGTAAAGAAAGCCAGGACTGACTGCAACTTTCCATTAAGCACATATGCAATTAAGGTCAACTTTGCCATCTCAAGATATATGGATAACACCATGGGAAGCTTATTAGAAGCCTCAGTGAGAAAACTTTGAAAATTCCATGGGCAGCAGAGGGAGCTGCCTTTTCAAGATTCATAGAGGCAAACTAGTCAAGTGCCAGGAATGGAGACCAATTCCTGCAGGTCACATTCAGACAGAACTGCCCCTTATAACTGTTCACCTTCGCAGGACTGCTGCCCAATCTTCAGGCTGTAGCCAGCTGTACACATGCAGGAACGAGTAGTGTCTGATGTAGGAAGGCAGAGTTGTGAGCATTCACCGTTGTTCACACTGCAAGGGTTGACACCTGAAACCATAATAACAGCAAAGTTAAAAGGGCACAATGTCAAAGTCCAGATTTTCTTTTGCAATCCGATGACCATATATATCGTAATTTACAGCCAAACAAAAATCAAAGAAGGAATTAGCAAGTAGATGTCTCCAGGCATGAGCACTTCTGAAGTTTCCCTATATGAGATCTTCTCCCCCCAAAATGAACCAATTAGTTGATTTTAAAAAGCCAACAGCATCTTCCCACACCATAACTAAATTTTGTATCTCAATTGAAAATGCTAAATGTCATGAGTCCTTTGAGACTGCCAAGAGTTTTGCAAGATTTGGCGATGTTACCAGACTTCAATCAAACTTTTGGGTAAGTACACACCATCCCATAAAGACATGGAAGGTCATGGGTAGTGGTACAGTGAAAAAAGTGTGGTTCAAAATGCCACCCTTCAAAGCTAGATTTCCTAGGATTGTGCAGGCAGATTATGTCGACTTAAATTCACACTATTTTTATTTTTTATATTTTTGGTACTGCCTGACCTAGGAATCTCATGAGTCTCCATTATACTTCCTTGCAACCTACTTCTTCAGTCTCTCCTCTTGTACTAAGCAGAGCTACCCGACATCGGTACTTCAAAAGCCCTCCACACTCACCCTGTTGCTGGATGATCTCATCATAGATTTTCATGTGCATTACAAGAGTGGTGCTGTTGCGCAACACGACTGCCTCCGATCCATCTTTCTTGTTGCAGGTACCCATTTTTTCAGAGGCCTGGTCAGCCCACCATAACTTATCATCTAAGTCAGAAAGGGGAAGTGTACACATGCCATGAGGGAACTCACAACTGAAAAGAATACAGTGTGCTTCCCACTTGATAAACTCAAGAAACATAAGTTATTATCACTGATAAGGTAATTCTTTGCACAATTTTAGAAATCCAGTAAAGAAGTGTTTTATTGTTCCCATTTTATCAATATGGACTTAGGGGAGAAAGTGAGATGGTGTGGAATAATTATATCTTGGCCAGAAGACTGAAAAAATAAGAGTTGAAAGATTTTAGTTGATTACAAAGAGTGGTTGATTAATCAAAAGAAAGTCTTCCTTGGCTTAAGACAGCAATCTGGACTGGGATTGCTGTTGTTAGGCAACATCACACAGTACGGTATCACATGGCTGGGGTGCTTAGCACGGCAACTTTGGCAGTACTGGTTGCCATCATTAATTGAGGACAACACAGGTTGTCAAGCAAGAAATTCACATGACTGCGACTTCTGATTTCCGGTTGGCTTCCCCATTGACTTTGCTTGTGGGAAGCTGAAGGGATGTTGGAAATTATGATCGTAATTGCAATCTGGGCACCGAGTGAGCAGATTGTGATTATGTGACTGAAGGGATGCTGCATTGGTCGGAACTATGAGGACCTATATTGTAAGTGCATTCATTCATCACCATGATAACTTCGAACAGTCACTGCACAAATGGTTGTAACCCCAAAACCACCTGTAATCAGTTGGAAAGAGTGGCTAAAACAATATTTTGGGGAGGTACAGTTGTCCTCACTTACCAATGGTAATTTGGCCCAAATCACTAAGCATCTGAGTTGTAAAGTGCAATGTTGTGTGGGTGCACTGACTTAGAACACAGTTCTGGCACTGTTAGTTTTTGTTTGGCAAACCCCATGCAGTTACAGTATCCTACAGTCACATAATCTTAACACCTGTTGGCTTTGCCACTGACTTTGTTTGTTGGATACCAGTCGTAAACATCACAGATAGTAATCATATGACGGCAGGATGCTGCAACCTCATAACTGTGATCTGATTGACAAGCATCTGAATTATATCTGAATCATGTGACTATGGACAAAATGGGACAGCCGCAAGTACAAGGATCAGTTGTAAGTCTTCCTTTTTCTGCACAATTATAACTTTGAACAGTTGCTGAATGAGTGGTCATTAAATGAGGAGTAACTACTCTGTAGCACTTGCTGAAATTTTAACCTATATTAAAATAATTAATTTTAAAAGGTATGCTTCTTCATTAAGATGCTTTTCATTTGATTTTTATCCATCAAATACAATGCATTCAAGCACTCCAACCTTGTAGACTGAACTAGATGAATTTTGTTCCAAACCAGCAAGCCACTTATTTTAATTTAATCATCGGCTATGCTGGCTAGAGCTGAGAATCTTGAGGACCAGGAATTGCACTTCTAATTTTGGGTTGTTTCATTTTATGTATATGTAGACCAACAGGTAAACTTAGTTAAGCTAAGACAGTTAAATATCAGTTTCCCAAAATTGCTGTAGCTATAACTTAGTGGTTTCCTGGTTCTGATATTAGACAGGCAAAGATCTATTGTCATACCTGTGTATGTAAATTAACAAAAAGATTTAAGATGTGCTTCCATACATGTAGCTATAAAATACAGGTATATTATATTAAAAGCATTATTAAAAGCTTTAACAATCATGTTACGTTGCGTTTAGATACTAAAAGGAAGGAATTTAACTTTTGTAGCATCTGTTTATTTTAAGACTTTAACTCTTCATAAAATACATTTTTAGCAATGGTAAAATAGATTGAAGAATATAGTTCCCAAATAAGTTATATGAATACTAAAACAATACAACTTATATATAGATGCTTCCAATTGGGTATTATGATAAAAACTATAATGGAGATTTAATTATGGAAATCACAGCCTCAATATGACACCTTTTGGAAAATAATGTAGTAATTTCTGAATCCAGAAAACCACAATGTTTTTGAAACAAAAGGAAAACTTTAGGAAATGAGATCTACGTTCTCTATTATAAGCCACACAAGGTTCTACATAAATGAGCCCACAGAAACGAGAAATACGTAAGATCTACTCTCCATGCAAATCGCAGCATGGAAAAAACCCACATACATTGTCCACTGTCTCTTACCCATTATAGCCAATGCTGTGGCTTTGCGTAGCTGGTTCTTCATAGTCTCCAACACCCCCAGACCACTGCCATTGAAATTGCATCTATTGATGGTGCCATTGCCAGAGCTTATCCAGTACAGCTTGTTTTCTTTGTAGTCAATGGAGAGCCCTGACATTAAAAATATATATAAATATATATATATTATTATTATTATTTTAGCAAGGACTAAAAAGAGTAAGCAGTAAGGGAAGATTGTACCTAAACCGTTGTCATGGGTGGCCTTAAAAAGTAATAGATCAATGGGAGGAAGGAGCAAACTGACATTTCTGATTGTATAAATCAGACACCAGCACTGACATTATGGAGATGATGCAAATTGTATCATTTCCATGAATTTTATTGTCATTTCCACATAATGATACTACTACACAAATGAAGCAAATGACTTCCATACCAACAGGCCCTTTTTGGTTTGTGAAGAGAAGGCTGTGGTTGCTTCCATCCATGTTGGCGACATTGATGCTGTCTCCATCTGTCCAGTAGAGTTTCCTATAAAACAAAGGAACCACCATTCAATGCTATACCCTTCCCCACATTGGCTGATTATCTCCTGGTCATGTCCCTGACATTTGCTTTATGCTTAACAAGGTTCATCTGAAGAAAATAACACCTTACAGGAAGTTGGGTGGCAGAGAGCAAATCAAACATTCTCTCCTTTCTTCCAAACATTTTGTCAAGTGGAGAAAAAGTTTATATTAATGTTTCTCAACTTCAGCCAGCATGTTCCAGAATCCTGAGAGTTAAAGTTCACCCATCTTAGAATTACTGAAGATGAGAAATGCAAGAGACAATCAGCCAGCCCAAAAGAGAATAAAAATGGCTCCAGCACCTCTCCACCACTAATCACAACCCAGATCAGCATAGATTAACTCCAAGGTTAACTCAGACCAACAACCCAGTAAGCAATACCCCAATCAAGAAACTGCCAAAGAGCCATCAGTAAACAGCCCAACTAAAGAATCTCTAAGACTTTGATGGGCAGCCTCTTGCCAAATGAAAAAGAGTTTACCTTGCCTAAGAATGTCATAAACTAGCTGGTACATTCACATTCACACATGCTCAGCCCTTGATACACTTCACGACCGTTCTTCAGCCGTGAAAAGCACCTCTCTCTAAAACAGCTTCTTTATACCATTCAAAAACAGCATTTTTAATTCTGAAGGGAGTCAGACTCTTGAATACAATTATTGCTATTCCTATTGGGCTGTGCATGGCCTGAAGATAAAGGAAGAACTTCTAGATGCAACAGAGCTGGTTATGGGCCTTAGGCATCAAGTAAATCTGTTCAGGCATGCCTGTTGGATTCATTCAGAAAATTTAAGCAATGACTTCCCAAACCCCAGCTTTTGTTTTCAAAAGAGAACAAAAGAACAAAACAGAACAGTCAAGTCATAAGAATCTTGCAAGAAGAACTTAAAATAGAACAGAACAAGCAAGAACTTCAGCAAGTGCCAAAGAAAGATCCCCTCCAGCAAAAATCTGAAGGTTAAAACACCTAAAGAATGTTATATTATCTTACTCTGGAATGATGGGATCTATGTTATATTATGTTCCTGCAGATCCTAAGGTTACAAAAGGAAATGCATTATAGAAATAAACCGTATTTCTCCTACTTTACTTTTTTATTTTTTAACTTTTCTTTACTTCTAAAAGTGAAAAAAATAAGTTATGGTTAGAAAATCCAATCACTGTAAAATTCTGAGAAAGAAGCAGGGAAATTGCATAATTGCTATTCCAATTTTTCCATTTAATTCCCTATTCAGATTATATATTCACTGTGTAAATATACAAAAGGATATGTTATGCTGTGAGGATATGTCTTGAAGAACTTGGGCTCATGAACCCTGCTCCCCCCCTCTGATGCATTTACAACAAGGAAGCAGGAAAGTTTTAACATTTCCACATAAACTACCATTAGTTGTAATTGAACTGGAGTAAAATAAACTGATTAAACTCTAATTCATGGGGCTTGTTTAAATAACATGTAGTTAATATTCAGAAATAATGCTAAAAAGCTCTTAATTTAAAAAGGAAAGTGAAAGTATTTCAGTCTGTTTCTCAGAAACTCCATCCTACTGTTTAACTTTGTCAGCATTCTTGGTTGACTCAGACTTACCCTTTGAGAGGATGAACCACTAAGCAATGAGGTTTGTCCAGTCCCTGAATCACAGCATTCTTAAAGGAGCCATCTAGCCGGGCAACATTAATCTGTTTCTTGTTGGCATCATAGCTGGTCCAGAAAAGGTTTCTAGAGACCCAATCCACAGCCAAGCCATGAGCATTGGGTAAATCTGCAAAGTAATAGACAATATATTTCTTTAACTGCTGTAAGCTGCCCAAAGTCATATATTGCTGGCTGTATCAATCAAATAAATAAATAAATAGTAATAGACGTGAAACCCAGAAAGATACAAAAAAAGTTAGGATGTGTTGCCAGAGGGGGCCATATTGCCCACTTACTCCCATAATTCAAAGAAGAAAAAAACTGAAAAATGATGGGAGTTTTGTGAAATGTCTCTGTGTTCTTATTTACACAGCCTCAATGAATCCCACAATGATAACTATTGATTGCAAAAGCAGCTAATTCCTGATGCAGGATAATGATAAGAAACTGCAAGGAATATAGGTGTGGCAGACCTGCAGGCTAAGCCAGAGGGTGGGGTGAAATGTGTCATCAGTTTGGAATCTTTGAGCTCCCACAAGAGACCTCAGTCAGCCACTTATTAATTTCCTTTGACCCTTATCTAGAGACAATTTAGCTTTGAGCGTTATTTGACCAGATTCTTGTGTATAGGAAACAATAATAAACTCTTCTGTGCTTTGAATTCAATGAATATTCCTGTGCCTGGCATTAGATTTCATTAAAATAAAATGTGAAAGTTAAATATTCTAATGCCTTTAAAAAAAGCTGACATCAATATTCAAATTTAATTTAACAGGTGTTGGAAAGCTTTGGAAGAGAGGATAATATAAGTAATTTGCACCTGCAGAAACAACCGTTTCAACGCCTGTTCCATTGATGAATGCCCGCTTGATGGTTTGTGTGCGGACATCTGACCAGTAGATACGTTGTTCCAGAGCATCATAGTCAACCACAGTCACATTGTCAATGTCAGGCACCGTGAAGGAGTTAATGTAATTGTAATAAGGGTTGTCTATGTCCACACCTCGGATTTCCATCTGGCGTGCATAAAGCAAGAACTTCTTAAATTCTGGAGATGGGGAGAAAAGGCAAGACCATGTGATGGAAACTCAGTATCATCAGGACTCTGCAAGTATAAAGACTTTCCAAAACCTGCAAGATTCTTAAATAGGTTATTCATGAATGGTATAGATCAGGGATATATAAAAGTTTCCAAAGCTGAGACTAAGGCGAGTTTAGTTTTTTTTCTCAATTGAATTATTTCTAGATATTTAGCAAATTGAACACATAAATCAATACAAATCTAAGCCTGAAAAGAGGGGAAAATAACCAGTTTTGGGGTTTCAGTTATGCAATTTATCAGAGAAGGGATTACTTTAGTTTAAAACTGCTTCTTCCCTAGCCTCGTAATTTAGATGTTTTGTTGCAGCACACAAATTTTGCTTATGACTAGACATACTATGGAAAGTCAGTCTTTTGGAAACTGATACAAGAGGGTGAAGACACGGCGATACACTTAAACGTTCCCATGCTTTTTACTCTCATTCGCTAAAAGCCTGTGAACCATTCTGATAGATAGTCTGGGAGATATCAATAGCTAAAATAAATGGGAAAGAGAGGGACAGGAAGTGATAAAGCACTATTATAATCTCAAATTATCTATCTTTGCAGAAGGAGCTCCCGATTTATGCTGGATCCCATTCACTCCCTTTACCATAGCAGGTGGCATTGTCCTTATCCAGCTTCATCAGGTGGGGGCAAGCACAGGAGTAAGTGCCATTGTAGTTGATGAGGCAGAGGTGGGAACAGTGGCCTTTTCCTCCATTGGCCTCACAAGGATTGGGAGCTAGACGAACAAAAAGGTTATATAAGATTACATTCATCACAACTTTGTTCTAAAGAAAGCAGAATGCATAGCTCTGTGTGGGAACGGTCAGGGCATATATACATACGGAATATAGCTCAAGGGAAAAAGCCATTGGATTTCTGGACTTCATGGCTGGCTGAGGAATTCTGGGAGTTGAAGTCTACAAGTCTTAAAGTTGCCAAGTTTGGAGTGCCCTTCCCCACAGCCTTAAAAGGTGCAAGTGCCAAGAAAAAAAATGTACGAGATAGACCAGGGGAAAAGCTTATCCTACGGAGGATTTCCAAATCATCAGAAAGTGGAGTCTCTTAGTGCAAGTACTTCATATTGTATAAAAATCTTCATGTGCATCCATCTCATTTTTAATAATAAAACATAGTGAAGCCTTTAATCATCTTCTTTTAACGACCCCATAATCCCTTTCAGGGTAGAGTCTGGGCAACTGAATGGAGCTAGCAGAGTGTTTTAATGGCCAGATGCTCTTCCTGTCGCCAATGAGGAATTTTGTTCCGCAGAGAAATTCTCAGTGTGCCCAGAGAGAGAAATATCTGCCTCTATCTAGGATTGAACTCACAGCCTCCTGATTGTGAGATGAAAGCTCCACCTCGAGGCCACTGCACCTCTCCATAGCGAAGCCTTAATATACAGATTGAATTACTGCATATTTGTTCCTTGTTGTCTTTTTAAGGTAGTTCTGTTATTTTGCCATCAACCTCAGAACATAAGTTGGTAAGTAAGTCCTTGGAGTGAGTATGTATGTATGTATGTATGTATGTATGTATGTATGTAAGTCTCTATCCGTGCCAATTATAATAGCATCACAGTTGGAATAATTTTTATCCCTTCCAATTTCGGTCAGTTAGCTAACAGGAATTTCCAGGATTTTAAGTGACCCGGATTAAGTGCACAAAATATGTGATATATGCATCTTACCACCATATAAGGAGATCATTATCTAGTATGCCATACTTGAATGAGAATGGCCTCTGCAATTTATCAGAGAAGGAATTATTTTGGTTTAAACCACTCCTCCCTCACCTCATAATTTAGATGTTCTTGCAGCACACAATCTTGCTGATGACTAAACATACTATGGAAAGTCAGTCTTTTAGAAACTGATACAAGCAGGTAAAGACATGGGTATAGACAGCGGTTTCTGAAAAATAAGCTCTACACGGCAATGAGTCCAAGACAGTACTGCCGCTTAGCACTATAATTAAATCCAGAATCTGTCCCTTTATTAGGAGACTGGGGAATAAAAGGAGAAATGGTTCAGTCTCTGCTTCTATGATCAAATAATTAATTCACTTGTAATTGCTTCTCTCATCTCGCTGAAAGATACAATACCCCAAACTGGCAAATAGATGCCTGGGGAAAACCATACTCATTTCGCAGAGCACATGCTTTGCCTATGGAGAGTCTCTTGTGAAATTCCTAAAATCTCCCAGTGACTGTGGAGATGCTCAATCATCCAGGTTGTCCCACAGGTACTTTTTTTTTTTTTTTTAAAGACAACTGGACTTTCTTGATGTTGTTCATCTTCTTTGAAAACATTTTGTTTCTCATCCAAGAAGTTTCTGGTTGAAGAAAGAAGGAAAATCCAGATGCCTTTTGGAGACAGCACCTTTGAGACTATTGTCACCAAGAAAAGAAAGGAATGGCATCAATTAAAGGGGGGAAAACCACTCTTAGATATAGTCAGTCTAGTTTTACCCAACTAGCCGCATCATTTACACATCAGTGGAGGTTATTGTTTCTTCCTGTGTCCATTAGATGCAAAGCCTCTGGAGACTTAGGGAGCTTGAATACAGCAGTAGGTAGCTGTGGCAATTGTGACAAACTTCTGGTGCCCATGTTGACTTCACAGACTGAAACCTGATATCATTCACCCACTGCCCCTTTTCCCTCATCATGGCTCACCTACAGGCTGGCGAGAAGGGTGATAGACTTGCAAATCAAAGGGCTGTGTGTTGGTCCGCTGCACGACCGTGACGTTGTGGCCTGTCCACTTGTTAGCCTTGGCCAAGGTATTTGTCCGCCAGTCAGTCCAGTACACCTCGCCACCGTACAAGGTGACAGCAAAGGGATGTGACAGATACTCGTGTCCTCGCAGCACCTCAATGTGGCCTGTGCCATCATAGAGGGCAGAATAGATCGCATCTGACCTGGGGAAGAAGATGACAAATCAACATGAACATTCGCAGAAGCAGGGAAAAGGAGAGGTGAGAAGCAAGAGATGCGAGTTCAAAAGCTACATGTGAGTACGAGTAGAACTGGGACCACAAGATCTTTTTTTTTTAATTTTCTTTGTTCAGATGTGTAATTTTTGTTTGACAAACAAAATAAATAAATAATGGAAGATATGGCTAGGCAAAGAAGCTGCAAGTAAGACATGAGAAACAAAGAAAGACAAAGGAGAGAGGGAGCAAGATACTTAGGAATGGAAAAATACAATGTGATCAAAGGCTTTTCTTTTCAGAAAGCAATCTGGCATGAAATGCATCACTCTAGGAAAGTAAGCCAAAACACCTATTTTATGTTGCCCTGGAGTCCATTAAAGGCATGCCAAGTTTGTTATAAAACATAGTGATTTGTTTATTAGTCTCTAATCTACAGCAAAAAAATGCATTTAATATTCTAGCCACATAATGTCTTACTTACTAAGGTGTTATTATATTATTATAGTAACTATAGTAATTATGCATATGGAAAAGAGAAAAGAGGAAGTTGTTGTGTTCTGATCAGTCTTCTTAGGATAAAAGACTCAATGGGATATTATAGCAAAATAGGAGGCTCTGTTCTATTTCTCCTCAATTAAATAATAGCTCAGCTCTGCAACTGAGGTAGAATTACTCCCAACAGACAGAGAACCTTTTTAGCAGAGCAGGAAAAAAATACTTTCAGTTTTTCAATGCTTTTTGGGGATGGGTGGTGGTGGAAACATATATTGGACAAAGATAACAATTTCTGATTGCAGCTATGGTAGTCTATATTACACTGGCATTGTTACATTCAACATGTAATCTTTTCATGAAGTAAAATTATCTCTGAGGCTAATACAAGAAGAAAGGAAGAAGTAACAGCAACAGCAGCAAGATTTTGAAATGCCAGTAATCAGTGGAAATAAAAATACCAAACCTAGATTCTTATAAAGGGAAAGATGTAGACATTTTTAAAGGATCTGGATTGGCTTTGTAATAAAAATCTCTCCCTCTCCCCAACCCCCCTGCCCCCCAAGAAATGACTATCCTGATAATTTCTACCCTGAATCTCAACCCCTGAATATTTGGTGCCTGGCTGCTCCGCACCTGGCATCAATCCACAGTATACGCTTTTCCAGGTAGTCCACTGTGAGTCCATTTGGCCAGCCACCTGAGCCAGTTTCCTTGTGAATGACACGTCGGCCTTGGCCGCTCATGGAAGCTGCCTCAATGCGAGGCAGGCTGGCATCCCAGTCTGTCCAGAAGAGAATCCTGGGGTTGGGGGGAAAGTGGGCACACACAGAGTCAAAAAAAAAAAAAGATACCTCTTCAGCCACCTGAACATAGTTTAAATAGTCTCTGTAACACTGCAATATTCACTGTAGATCATTTACTCTTTGAGACACTAAAAAGTGATTGATATCAATCCTCTCTGCAACACTGCATTCTTATGTGAATGTAGGCAAATCCTATACAACTATGCTTTTAAAAGCAATGCTTCATTTTTACAGAATTCAAAAAGCCTGTATGCACAGTGCTAAATGGCACGATTTACTTCTTTTTTTTTTTTAGAGTGATGTGCAAATATTCCAGTGCTCTTCAGTAGTCTGCTTATGATCAATGCCATCTACCTCTTACAAAAGGGCTAGGGAGGAATAAAGAGTATCTTTCTACACCGGTAATGTTTTTAGGAAAGCTGGAATTTCTATCAAGATTTCACTGCAGAGAGATTCTAATTTCATTTCTTCAGTTGAGGAATGTGAAGACATGCACTTTAAAAGGAACCTGAACACCTATTTGCTGTTAAAATTGTACAACATACTACACAAATAATAAATACCAGGACATCTTTCTGGTAACAAGGAGAAGCTTGCTTATAAAGAAAACACCAACCATTCTTGATGCTGAATTCCATGCCTAGCATTCTATGGTTTTGCCTTATTTGGGTCAAATACCAGAATAAACCCAGCCCCCTCCTAAGGATCCAAAATATCTGGTGAACATTTGGTTTACTGCCTGCCTCCCATTCAAACATTAAATGCAGGTTGAAGTTTGCTAATGCATTAAAAGATTAACCTATTTTGCCAAAATCCACATGGACAAGTTATAGTGGAACCCAACCTTCCACCATGTTTTTAAATCAGTTCCTGCCCATAGATTCCTCCATCCCCTACATTCAGAGTCATACCCGCATCGTGGATCTAAGGCGATGGCACGAGGGTGCTCGATATCCCCAGCCAGTAACGTGCTCCTCATTGTTCCATCTAGCTTAGCCACCTCAATTTGGTCCAGGTTGCTCTCCACCCAATAGATGTTGCCAGCAATCCAGTCCACAGCAAGTCCTTCAGGAGTAGCGAGCCCATATTGTATCACCACCTCAAAGCTGGTTAAGGCTGTAAAAAAGATAATTGGAATAGAAGCCATCAGTAATTTTTTGTATTATCCAAACAAACTTCACTTCATGTGGAAGGCATTTAAAAAAAATTCTTTTCTGTGATCTAACTTCCCAAGATCTTCTCTCTCAACCTCCAAGTTCTGTAATAACATTTCAAGAAATGTATCTTAATGGATAATACCAAATGTCATTGAGAGGCCCAGTAGAACCACTGGAACCAGTATCATGTGTTTAATTCATGGCCTACTACATTATCAAGCTATTCAGCCTGAACGTATCCAGAATCCACATATCTAAATAATCAATTTGATTCCAGAAAGTCTGAAAGAGAGTTGCTACTATTCTTTACTGGAACTTAGATAAGACAGTCTAAAGAATGGGTAATAATTATCTAAGACAGCATTCCTCACCTTGAGTGCACTCTATTTAAAGGGACTTCCATACCCCAATTTTTCACCTGTGACTACATGAGCTAAGGAATTCTTAGAATTCAGGACCTCAGATCTGAATGATACTCAAGTTGGGGAAAGATAATCTAGGATTCAGCGCTTTCTTCAAGATGTATTTTATAATACACTAGCAATGGAGAGATTATAGTCACCTTAGAGATTAGTAAATTTATTGTGACACGTTAGTACAATCCATTCTGAGAAAGAAACCATGCTTTTGCTAAATTGCTGGAGTTATTGAAGCAGAATACACGTAGCTGAATTCACTCCAAAGAGCCTCCAGGAGAATTAGCTCAGTCATTTTCAGCATGTTGCCTTTTATCATTGGGTAAAATAGGAATTCTTCCAAGATATCTGCTATCTTTTATTTAGATACAGGCTATAGTTACATACCACACCTCATAAATTTTGGCTACACTAACAGTTCAGAATTTAAACTAAAAATGTACAGAAATCAAGTGCCCTCTTGCAAATTTGTCCTGATCCTAATATGGTAAAATCTCATTTCTGGCCTCATTTATAACTTTAATCTCTGGACAAGTCAAAGGATTCCTAATTTTAGGTTTTAAAATAAAGATATCTAGAAAACTAATTTCAATTTTAAATGGCTTTATTGAGAACAAAGTTTTGTTTTTTTGCAAGAAACAATCAAACCCCAAGTGATTTCAATTCTAATGAACTGTCTTCTTATAAAAGGGGCAGAAAATTCTTTAGTTGGGACATACTAGAAGCCATCCTGGAATTCTGCAATTCCTTGATCACCCAGTGCCCCATCACCAGCTCTGTTGAGGCATTAATCAGGTTAGGCCCTGTTCTTTGCTGAAACAGTTGCTAGGCTGTAATTACCATTTAGGGAAGCTCTGGGAATGCTAATTAACTCGAACATAATGATCAACATTTAAAAGAAAGAAGGTATCATTTAACAGGGATTGAACACTGCTATTTCTGATGGTAGAAATGCAGAAAGGGAAGGACAGACTGGTTTATTTTGAAGGTATCTCAAGCCCTTTTCACATTTCAGCTTTTCCTGAAGGACTTATAGACTGATTTACAGGTAATCCTCAGTTAATAGTTATTGGGACTGAGAACTCCATTGTTAAGTGTCGTGGACATGAAGCTTGACATCATGTGACTATATCCATTTATGACAGTAATGCCTCCAGCTGCTGTTAAGTGTGATTTCATGTGATTACTATCTGTGGCCTCCTGTTGGCTTCCTCATTGCTTCTGCTTCTTGGAAACTGGCAGTGAAGGTCACAAATCACAATGGTGGGACTGTAGCACGCTGCAACTATTATAATTGTGAGTCAGCTGCTGAATGCCTGAATTATGATCAATGTGACTGCTGTGACAGCCACAACTTTATGGGCCAGCCAAGTCTCCTTGTTCATCGCCTTTGTAATTTCAAATGGTTGCTGAATGAATGGTCATTAATCAAAGATTACCTGTTCTTAAAAGACAGTTACTCAGAAAAGGAGAGAATGATTTCATTGATGTTTTCAAAACACAAAAACATCTTCATTAAAATACGTGATCCAGATTCCCACTTACGAACTATTTGGGGTTCACAATAAAGGGTCAGTGTAATGGATAGTTCAACACTGCACAAATTATGACAAAGGTAGTGATGGACAGAGTTACAAGCACCTCCACATTTTCCTGTCAGTGGAAGGAAATGTATCCTAGGGAATTTGACAAAGTGCTTATTATAACACTTTGAGGCTGTTGGTTAAACAAGGTTTTGCAGTAGTGATTACAATAATCACTTCAAAGGATTTTAAAGATAACATTTGTAAGATCCTTCCTTCCCAAGAATCCTAGTGAAGAGGATCCTGTAGCTGCCATATGGCTAGCCACACGCCTCTGCTTCATTTGAGGGCAACATCTCATGGATTGAAACTGAAGGCCTGCTGTGCTTTGAGTTAACTGGCTTTCAATTACTACACACAGATTAGAAATGCTAATCTAATCACCCCCAGGAGCATTTGTTCTTCATCACTGGGGCTCAGTCTGCTAGCTATCTATTTATTTACTCTTCTAGAGCCAGCAAAGAGCTTATTATAATGCAAGAAGCTGGCAATTGTTTAATAATGTGACCATTTGGGATTTGATTTCCAATACCTCAGCTTACTTAATGGACGGCTAGCTCTCAGTGGAAGCACCCTGACCACAAATGTAGCAAAGATCAAGCCTCTTCCCCAGAACTACGTTAAATAATTTTTTTTTTGTCTTGCTTAAGCAGAAGCTATATATGCACAATTGGGCATCTCCTACATCAGTCAAAACAAATTTCTATCCCTCATTTCCAAGCAAAGTACAGTCGCAAAGCAAAGTTTCATTTCCCTTTATCTAAATTTAGTGAAACAATGAGCCCTAGACTTTATGTTAGCAAGTTTTTGTTCCTCCTCATTTTCCCAATCCATGGCTGCTATGCAAAGTACGGAGTGGCTCCACTCTTATGTTACTCACATTACTGTCCTGAATTGCTCTCAACTTTTAAAAAGAAACAGGAACATGGATTTCAAAATCCAAAATAAAATGCTGAACAACACCTGTGCCAAATGGTAAATAAACCACAAAATAAAACCAAGGAGGCAAACTATCAGAAGTACAGATATGATTAGAAAGATATTAGAAATGATTCAAAAAAGATATATAATTGAATTTAGACAGAACAGATAATTAAAAACAAAGTTGAGAAAACTAAGGGAGGAGAAAAATTATGGCAAAAATGTCAAAATAGTAATAAGATATGGAATAGAACACAAAGACGAATATGAAATTGAGTTTGTGTCTGTATGGTGAAGTGATAACCCGGGATCATGCTATTCTCAAAAAAAGATGTTTATTTGTATTATGTTTCGTGAAAACCCAAATAAAATTTAGATAGATAGATAGATAGATAGATAGATATAGATATAGATATAGATATAGATATAGATATAGATATAGATNTATGGCATTCAGCTTTGTTCGGGTATTTTCCCACGTCATTGTAGTTGTGCTTTTAAAGTTGTAGCTACAACTTTAAAAGCACAACTACAATGACGTGGGAAAACACCCGAACAAAGCTGTTTGGCTCAAATCCCCCAGCAACTAAGACTAACCTGAGCACAACCAAGCCCCCACCTGAACAGAACACGCCTCCAGCCAATCAG
>BHEV01083769.1:0-14883 GCA_004319985.1 Emydocephalus ijimae | reverse complement strand
GCCAACTCTGAGATACATAATTCACTGTCACCCTTGATCCTGCTTTCCCCCCCACCCCTCTGGGTGTATCATCCAACGAAAGACTTCCATAGCCAAGAGTCATCAATCATGCTCTCCAATTAGATTTTTTCGCAGCAGAAGCTTCAGTCATCTAATCAGTCTTTGAAGAAAATATGAATGGAATCCTGCCCACATGCTTTTATCTTTCTTGTTGACTTCAATCTAACTGGACCCTTGATCTCATATTAACTGGACCCTTAACCCTTACAACTGAACCCACACATGCAACCTTCTACAATGCAGTAACAAATCTGGGACGAGAACAACTAGTAGCCAACAACACTAGACTTAACAACTGCCTCAATCTCATCTTCTGCAATAGTTTAAATTCAATTTACAGAATACAAATTAAAGAACCCTTTTCCAACAGTGACCACAACATGATTGACTTTTGTCTCAACATATGTCCACACAAAAATCCTCAAAACTATGGAATCCTCAATTGTAATTTCAAAAAAGGCAACTATGATCTTATAAACAATTATCTCTTATCCTTGATTGGCAATTTCTATTCACTGGATGCAGTACTGTAGAAGATCATGACAACATATTTTTACTTGAAGTCAAAAGAGTCATCAAACTATATGTTCCAATAATAACTCCCCAAACCAGAAAAAACAAATTACCCACAACAATAAGGAAGCTTCAATCCCAAAAGAAATCACTTTGGCAGAAAAACAAATCTCATCATGTTGCCAACTTCAAAAGCCGATACAAAAATTTAGGCCACCAGATAAAGACTGAATGCACCAATTATCATATTAAACAAGAAGAAAACCTTCTACACACCAATTCCACCCATGCTTTCTAAAATTTTGTAAACAACAAACTAAAAGACTCAAGGTCCATCCCACCCCTGAAAGGACCTAATGGTAAAGACTGCAACAACGACACCATTAAAGCCAACATCTTTAACACATTCTTTGGCTCAGTATTTGCAAACAGCAATGGATCATGCCTAGTATTTCCTAGTCGAACCATAGACAACTACAATGATCTAATACATATTGATTTTACAGAAGACAATGTTGAAAAAGCACTATGCAATCTAAAACCATCTCTATCTATTGGACCGGACGGAATATGTGCCTACTTCTTAAAAAAGCTATCCACTGCCATAGCCAAACCTCTAAGCATAATCTTTGAAAAATCTTTCAGGACCAGCTCCTTGCCAAAACTATGGTCACAAGCCACGGTTATCCCCATCTTCAAAAAGGGGGACCCCAGCCTAGTTGAAAATTACAGACCAATCTCTTTATGCTGCGTCACCTATAAAGTCCTGGAATCAATTATTAATCAATCCATCATCCTCCACTTAGAGACAAACAACCTACTCTCTAATAAACAATTTGGTTTCAGGAAAAAACGATCCTGTAATCTGCAACTCTTACACCGCAAAAACATATGGACTACACAACTTGATCAGGGCAAAGCAATAGACACAACCTACATAGACTTCTGTAAAGCCTTTGATTAAGTGGTACATGACAAACTACTCCTAAAACTAAAATCTTACGGTATTTCTGGACACCTGCATAACTGAATAGAAGCAAACAAATGGTCAAAATTGGGAGCGTTCTATCAAATTCTGTACCTGTCAACAGTGGTGTCCCCCAAGGCAGTGTTCTAGGACCAACTCTCTTCATACTCTCCATAAATGACCTCTATGATCATATTAAGAGTGACTGTGTTCTCTTTGCTGATGATGTAAAGCTATTCAACACCACAGACAATACTGTTACCTTTCAAAAAGACCTTGACTGTGTATCAGAATGGTCAAACAAATGGCAACTTCAAATCTCAACAAATAAAAGCTCTGTCCTACATATAGGCAAAAAAAATCAGAAAATAAAATACAGGCTGAATAGTCAAGACCTTGTTGATGATCCAAACTCTGTCAAGGATCTTGGAGTACTCATCTCTAATGATCTAAATGCTAGAGCCCACTGTAACTACATAGCCAAAAAGGCATTAAGAGTTGTTAATCTAATTTTATGTAGCTTTTTCTCTGGTAATATTACACCAATAACTAGAGTATACAAAACATTTGCTAGACCAATACTCAAATACAGCTCATCAGTCTGGAACCCACATTACGTATCTGATATTAACACAGTTGAGAAAGTCCAGAAATATTTCACAAGAAGAGTTCTCCACTCCTTTACTCATTGCAGAATACCTTATGCCACCAGACTCAAAATTCTAGACCTAGAAAACCTAGAACTATGCAGCTTTGGTCCGATCTAAGTATAGTATATAAAATCATACATTGCAATGTCAATGAATACTTCAGCTTCAACCATAACAACACAAGAGCAAACAATAGATACAAACTCAAGATTAATTGCACTAAACTTTATTGCAGGAAATACGACTTCAGCAACAGAGTGGTCAATGTCTGGAATACTCTACCTAACTCTGTGGTTTCTTCTCCAAACCCCAAAAACTTTAACCTTAGACTGTCTACTATTGACCTCACCCCTTTCCTAAGAGGTCTGTAGGAGCATGCATAAGTGCACCAACATGCCTACCATCCCTCTCCTATTGTTTCTTTTATTTTTTAAATTTTTCTTATATGTATCCATGTATTCATAACTATGTTTTTATTTATACCTATTATCTTGCAAGCAATTGACAAAAATAAATAAATAAATAAATAATAAATAAATAAAAATAAACACTTTCGATTCCACACTCTTGTCTGCTGTTTGAAAACACCCCTTCTTTCTGTTGTCAACTATAAAATGTGTATACAAAATGTTTCATGAGTTGACAGACATATTCATAATCAAGTCTAACTATTCAATATGAAGCTGTGACTTTTTTTTATAGGATAACTAATATTTCCAAAGTAAGAAATAGACACTTTACTGATTATTGGAGCATAATCACATACATTTGGACATACCTGAAGTATTTGGTTTTGTTTTCAGCAAAAACTGAATGTTAAATAACTAAATAATATGTAATGTTTTGCTAGCAAGTGGTACAATGATAACTAAATTACTGTATTTTTATGCAGAACTGGAAAAAATTCTTGAAAATGAAAACATAAAGAAGCAGGAGGCTGTCATCCAAAATAAATGGGTTAGGAGGAATACATCTAACGAATTAGTTTTTCCTGCAGAAGACACAGCAAAATATACTTTCTTCCAGAAAATTGTAATGGCAGCTCAGGACTGGTTTACTCTTTTTGGTTGGTCTAAAGGACCAAATCCAATTTCAATTCCATATTCTCTAAGACGGTAAGAGCAGATTGTTATCACAGACAACTTTTTTTTAAAATGAATGCTTTATTAAACTTAGGAAATATTTTTGTATGAGTTGGAGAAAAGAGCAGTGATTTATATTTATAGTTGTAAGCTAGACAATCCTTGACTTATTGGGTCATTGTTTTACTGGTATTTCCTTACCAGATTTCTCAGTGTTTTCAACAATAGTGAAGCATCTCATGTATTGCTTTCAGTGGAAAAGTTCTTAAAAATTCAGGAAGATGTTCAGAGATTTGTCTGTCTTGAAAACAGTCCATGTTGAACTGTATAGCAGTCAAACATCTGAGCATGGGAATTTTTTACTCTCTTTTGTATTATGCCATAAAACCTTGTATAAAATTTGCCAAATTTCAATTCCATGGGAGTCATGGATTCTGGATTTTGGATTGTGAATGCATTCTGTAACTTATCCCATTTAAGATACATTGGTTCATCACGATTGCCCTATGATGTATCATTTCACCCAGTTAAAAATTATACACAGACAAAGAGTTATGCACAGATAAATATGAGAGTTCCGATAGTATATAAATTATTAAAAAATAAAATATAAATTTCATTGATAGTTAAAAGAGGCATATGTCAGCGTTCCAGGAAACCTCCATTCCAATCAGTAACTCTGAGACAGATGTCATCTCAAAAGTACCTTTATTAGAATAGCACCTGGCACATCTGTGGAAGTTTTCCGGACTTCCCACAATGTCCCAAACTACAAACCATCCCCTTTTCCCTCATCATCACATCACATGAACCAATCCCAAAGCAAGTTCCTTTTTTTTGGTTCCGACGCCACAGTCCATGACCTTGAACTAACAAAAAAATTATATTTTGTCTACTTAGAGCTACTCAATTAAAATCACCCTCTTCCCACTTTCTCAAACTATGTGGCAGCATTGAATAAGGTTCACAAAGCTGACAGTTCACCTCCTTGAGAAGTTCACCTCCTATAAGAAATAATAAACAAAACACAAACAGGGGTTAATGCAATGTCCTTAACCCGCTCTCCCCCCTCCAAGAGGACCCTTCGGTTTGTCAGGGAATTCCTCATGGAATTGGTTAACTAATCTATCTGCATGTACATCCCAACTTTTAACGCAAATAGTATTTGATACAGGGTAACCCTTCCACAATACCAAGTATTGTAATCTCCCTCAGTGTAATCTAGAATCAAGTATTTCTTGATTTCATAATGTGTCTCACTCTGTATAATTAAAGGTTTAGGGGGAGCTGTTGGTATTGGTCTTAAAATTGATACTACAGCTGGTTTTAATAAACTACTATGGAACACTGGGTGTATTTTTCCCAATAACTGGGAAAGACTTAATTGGATTACTTTTGATATTGGGAATGGACCTAAGAATTTAGGGCCCAACTTCTTACTAGGAAGTTTCAATCTGAGATATTTTGTTGACAAAAATATTTTCCCCCCTACTTTAAATGGTGGTTGGAGGGATCTGTGTTTGTCTGCCTGCTTTTTGTATTTCTTAGCAGCTTCAGTCAAAGCTTTTTTCATATCCTCCCAACCCTTTTTAATGAGTTCATCCATTCTGTAACAGATATGGATGTGGGGGGGGAGGGAGGTTCTTTGGGTAATTCCGGCATAGGGACAAATTCCATGCCAGTGTTGATTTGGAATGGAGTCAAGCCCATACTGCTATGTACTGCATTATTATAAGCAACCTCTGCAAATGGCAATAATTCCGCCCAGTTTTCAAATTGGGCTTCGGTTTGGTAGGGGAAGGCCCCATTTTCAACAGCTCTGTCAAAGGGAGGGAGACCTCAGCAAAAGAAGGAATGAATTTTCTATAGAATTTGGCAAAACCCCAAAAGCTTTGAAGTTGCTTTCATGTTTTGGGAGGTTGCCAATCTCGCACAGCTTTCACTTTTCCAGGGTCAATCTCAATTCCTTGGTTGGATATTCGTCAGCCTAGGTAATCAGCGACTCTTTGTGGAATTTGGATTTTGACAGTTTTACATATAACTTGGTGGCTAAAAGTGTTTTCAGCACTTGTCTGAACAATTTGACATGTTCCTTGATGGTTACACTGAATATGAGGAATATAATTCAGGTAGATGAGGATCCCCTGGTACAAGTGGGGATGTAACACTTTGTTGATGAGTTGTATAAATACTGTGGGAGGTCCTTGAAGTCCGAAAGGCATGACTCGGAATTGGAAACTTCCCAAAGGGCAGTTGAAGGCAGTTTTCCATTCGTCTCCCTCCTTTATGTGGACTCGGTAGAAAGCTTCTTTCAGATCTAGTTTGGTGAAGCCCTTGCCTTTTGACAGGTGGTTTAATAAGTCCCTCATGAGGGGAAAAGGGTACATGTTTTTTACGCACACAGTGTTCACACCCTTAAAATCAACACATAATCTCAACCCGCCATCTTTCTTTTCTTTGAACAGCACTGGGGTGGCCAACCTAGATTTGGCAAGCTCAGTGAAACCTCTGTCCAAATTGTTATTGATGTATTTCCTCAATTCAGTCATTTCAGCTGGTGTCATGGAATATATCTTTGGTTTGGGCAGTTTTGCCCTGGGTTCTAACTGTATGGCACAATCAATGGCTTGATGGGGAGATAAAACATTGCATTCCTCTGTACTGAATGCCTCAGCCAAGTCTCTGTATTGTTTGGCTACTTGGGGAGTACCTGGAAGAAAGTCTGAGGCGGTGGTTGTTGCTTCAGTTTTTGGACCCATGTTTGGTAGTAGTTTCTTAGTGGGTGGAAGGGGGGGCAGTGGGCCCACCCCAATTATAATTTTTCAGTATCCATCCTCTCACTTGATGGTAGGGGCCATTTTTGTTGATTGATATTGCGGTCTAATTTGAGGGCTGTTGCATACCACGCTTGTAGCGTTTCAGATATTCCTCTAATGTTGCAGGCTTTTTTTTACTTCTGGGTCAATGGTGTTTTTGAAATAGTGCAAGATGATTCTTTCAGGCCAGTCCATGAGGTGGCTTGTGACCCTTTTAAAGTCCCATAAAAGTCTGGTAAGGGTCGCTTGCCTTGTTTCATTTCCATTAATTTGTCCCCATTTTCCGCCACTCTGTCTGGATTTTCAAATTAGAAAGTTCCTTTTTGTTCCTATGTTAACCACACTCCATGACCTTGAACTAACAAAAGAATATTATTTTGTCTACTTAGAGCTACTCAATTAAAATCACCCATTCCCACTTTCTCAAGCTATGTGGCAGTGTTGAATAAGGTTTCCAAAGCATATTTTTATGTATGAGTTCACCAGCCCGTCAGCTTTGGAAGCCTTATTTAGAACCAGAAGCTTTCATGTTGCCACATTCCTATGCCTGGAATAGTAGGGGGGGATTTTAGAGTGTTGGTAGTTAGACATAATAGCGTTCTTCTTTTTGGTCAAGGTCATGTTATTCTTGCACCTGGAGGAGGAGTGGTTGAAGGGATGTCTCAAGTTGGAACAGTTGATGATTGGACCATATGATGGACTGATGGGTTGGGTTTTGACTTTTGAATTACTAAAAGAAAACCTGGAAGTCTCAGATTCAGGTTTTCCCAGATGTGCCAGTAATACCTACTCTAATAAAAGGAAACTGAGAAAATGCCCTTCTCGGAGTTTTTGATTGGAGTTGGATTTTTCTGGAACTTTGACATTGACTATGCATAGTGTTCTATTCATAATGTATCTTTTTAAATAAAATAATATAAATGTTTATCCTATTTGGTTAAATTAATTACTAGTCAGTAAACCATATTTTCCCACTGTTGTTTAGAAGGCCTTCCTCGAAGACCTGAGTCTTTGCCCAGACCGTTGGTGTGTGTATCTGTGTGTGTGTGAAGCCCCCTTGCTTCCTTCTTTCTGGGCTTGTTCCTGCCATTTTTTATTTTTTGTTTAGTACTGCATCGGTTGTTCTTGTTTAATTGTTATGCTACCTAGACTTTTTGGTATCAAATAGTAAATACAGCCAGTCCTTGACTTACAACAGTTCATTTACTTACTGTACGAAATTACAATGGCACTGAAAAAAGTGACAGCCGTTTTTCATGTTTACGACTGTTGCAGCATCCCCAGGGTCACATGATCAAAATTCAGATACTTAGTAAATGACTCATATTTAGGAAGGTTGTAGTATCCCGAGGTCATGTGATTGCTTTTTGCAACCTTCTGACAAGCAAAGTCAATAGGAAAGCCAGATTCATTTAAGAACCATGTGACTAACATAACAACTTCAGTGATTCACTTAATGACTGTGGGAAGAAAGGTCAAAAAATGGGGCAAAATTCACTTAAATATTTCACTTAGCAACAGAAATGTTGGGCTCAATTGTGGTCATAAGTCAAGGACTACCTGTACCACAAAATAACAAAATATTCCAATAGGAGGTTCTTTAATTTACCTTACTTTTAATAATAAAACAGATTTCTTTGTATCCTCTAGTGATATTTGTAAAATTCAAATGACTTCATCAGATGAAAAACTTAAGCTAAATCTTGGTAAGGATACCAAGACAATTTATGATATGTTGATTCATTTAAGTGGACAATTATTGCCTGGAATTAGTTCAAGTCAAGTTTTGCCTTTTGATCCCATCCAACGAGTGGTGCAACTTCACTGGCAACATTCTACAATGATCACTTTTCTTAAGTATGTGCTTTGAAAGTATGAGTATGATTTGCATATAGTTTCAAAAGTTTTCTAGATATGTACATATTTATTGAAGTACTAATATTATGCTAGACCATTCTGAAATAAAATATTAATGTGAAGACTGACCTCTAAAACCACAATAAAAAGCCACATATATTCTAGATACACTGGCTAGAGGCCATATTCCATATATAAAGAAGCTAAGGGCAAAAATATAAAATCAATATTATTTCAATTAAAAGGTGTTAACTTATTTCACAGGCAAATAGTTTTAATTATCTAATTTGTAAAATTAATAAAGTATGTAAAAGTACATATATTAACCCTCATTTCCTCCTTCCTTCCATCAAATGCAGTAAATAAGAAGATGGTGATAAAATGACAGGAATAGGGACAGAACTGGGAAAAGATGAGAAAGGGAGTTACAATTTGGGATGGAAAAGAAGAAAACAGTTGTTTGTAAAAAGCTCAACAAGCATTCATGCTGCATTTTGCAATCATAAACCTATGTATACTTAACCTGTAGAAAATTCTATTGAGTTCAATGGCTTTTATTCCCAAGTATCCTTAGGATTCCTATTTTTTGGTTTTTTTTGAAATCCTGCAATAGTCTACTCCTCTATTCAAGAGGGACAAATGTTTTTATGAGAAAAAGTAATCTGTTTAAGTATCTTTTTTGGAGGATATAAGATTTCAAATTTATGGCTATGGATAAAACCTCTTGAAGTTAGTCATTCTTTTCCAATATTTTGCATTGTTTCTATTTATTATTTTGCTTTTGATGTTGACTTTAGAAGTCAAGGAGCATCTCTTTCCCACATTATGCCTCAGTTTCTTCTTGACTTCGAAGATTATATGATATGGTCCCATTTGCAGCTTATGCTGAAGGTAATTTACCAAGCTAAACTTCATATTTTTAATGTTAATATACTGTAATAATTCAAAAGATTTTTCTCTGGTTGTATGAATAATACTATAACATGTAAATCTACCACTTTTTATTTTGTTGTGAGTTATTTACAAGCTATAGCCAGCAGTAGTGCTTTAATCAAACTTACATCAAGAGGAAATATACAGATTTGTAAAGGATATTTGCTGGAAATATAGCATGCTCCCCCCCTCCTTTCCTGCATGGAAATCTAAATTCCCTGAAGCATATCTATTTGAAAGCAGATCACATTACCAAATAAATATCCGTATAATACCATTTTTATAATCTTATATAGTATTTTGAACACAGCATTTTCTGCATCCACAGATTTATTAATACTACTAATTTATTACAACTCAAAGCCACCCAAATATGCAGAACATCTTTATAATTTTATTTCAGATAATACTTAATGTTAGTTCATTGTGGTAGATGAAAGAAAACCAAAATGTAAATCAGAATTATTTTATTTTTATTTAAAGATTCAAAAATCTAATGAAGATGAGAGTTATATTTATGTTTTGGATGACTCTATCTTTGAGGCTGTGAGTAAGCGAGCCTGGACAGATGTGCTAATTCAAATATACAAGGTGAGATGATTAAGTCTTTATTCACACAAACTTGATTGACATAATTTAAAACCATTGCTTGTTTTAGCTGTAATTATGATCGTGAAAAATAAAGTGTATTCCTTTTATTTATATATGTAAATATGTATTGGGGTCTATGAATTTGGGCAAGGCACATATTGCATAAATAGTGACTAAAAATAACTTCATATTATCATATACATCAATCTGAAAATTGGTTGGACAATTTAAAAGCAATTTTGTACTGAGAGAAAAATAAAATTCCCACTGAAGAATGTAGACTCAATCTGGACACTTAAAATCTTTGGTGAAGTTTCTGAAAGTTTGAAAAAGACATGTTGTCTAATAAAAAAAGAAACTTATCAGAAGAGATGCTGTGTAAGAACGTTATTCAGATGAGTACAACCAGAGGTGGTATTCAGCCAGTTCACACCAGATTGGCAAACCGGTAGCAAGAATTTGGCATGGGTCGCCGAACCGGAAGTGACTTCTGGCTGGCCACACCCCCGACCCAGTCGCCCAGTTGCCTCTCACTCGCCCCTTCTGGCTGCTCGATGCTCAATGTTCATCCATTTTTTCTGGCTGCTCGATGTTTGCCCCACCCAGCCCCTCCCGCCCTTTATATGTTGCCTTCACCACGTGGCTCAGCTAATCGCCTTGCCAGTTGCCTTGTTGATGCCCGGTCAGCTCAGCTCACCAAAGGTAAGCAATGCATGCCTCCTGCTGACCCTTCGCCTTGGGGCTGGGGCTGGGGCCCCAGGGATGCATGCTATTTCCTGAGGCCTGGAACCACCAGCTGCCTGGCTGGGTTGGGGAACGCATGATTTCCCAGCTCCAGCCTTGCCTTGGAGCCGCCGCCCACTTGCCACCTGCTCACCACCCACTCTCCCTTAAGCGCGATGCATCACCCATTTTCCCCTCCTTCAGAGGCCCTGGCCTAACCCTTAATCTCCTCACTTCTTCCCCTACATCATCCATGGCCACGACCTTACTTTCCTCCAACAGCTGGCTGCCAGGGAAGGGTCCCCGCCAGCCCACATCTTGCCCCCCTTGTCATGAGATGCCTGCAGCCACTGCCTCTTTTTTGGGTGCAAGTCTCATAGCTGATGCCTGCCAACCAGAATGGGTGGGCTGAGGTTTTCTTCCTCCCCACCTGATGCAGCAGGCTCAATGGGGTGGACCTGTATGCCAGCGCCTCTGCTCCCTTTGCTCTCTTCCAGGTTCCAGCGCACTGGTCAGCCTGCCAACAAACGCTGCCCTGGCTCTGCCCGTTGCTCCTGCCATCACTGCAGGGGAGAGGGTGGTGATAGTTCACACGTGCAGCCCTGCCTCCCCAAAAGAATAGCAGTGAGAGATGGGTGAAAACTGCTGGTGCCTTTTTGCTCCCTGTGCGACAGGAGCAGCTGACAGGGCAGCATTTGCTGGTGGGGCATCAACTGCTCCATGTCCGGGCTGGCCAGCATGCCAGAACCTGGAAGAGCAAGGGGAGCAGAGCTGCCAGACAGAAAGGGCAGGCCATGGCTTTCCTTCCTTTCCACCCAGTGCAGTGGGCTCCATGGGGTGGACCTGCATGCCAGGGCTTTACTTCCTCCCCACCCGAGCAGGCTTCTTGCTGCTCTTCTGGGAGGCAGGGCTTTGCAGGAGCTGACTCCAAGCAGGACGAACGTCTGTCCAACGCCGCGGTAAGAGGTGCTCCAAAAGGGAAGATGGGGACTCCCGGGGCTGCCTCCCATAGCAGCGCTACCACTCCCACCTCTCACTTTCTGCCTTCTCGTGCCATCCCAGTCAGACCAGGGGTATGTGTGTGTGTCTGTCTTTGTCTCTCTCTCTCTGTGTGTGTGTGTGTGAGAGAGAGAGAGAGAGAGCAAGCAAGAGAAAGAACGAAAGAAAGAAAGAAAGAAAGAAAGAAAGAAAGAAAGAAAGAAAGAGAAAGAAAGAGAAAGAAAGAAAGAAAGAGAGAAAGAAAGAAAGAAAGAAAGAAAGAAAGAAAGAAAGAAAGAAAGAAAGAAAGAAAGAAAGAAAGAAAGAAAGAGAAAGAAAGAGAAATAGGAAGAGAGAGAAAAAAGAAATAGAAATAGGAAGGGAGAGAGAGAGAGAGAGAAAACCCTGTGCTATTTTTAATTGTTCCATTAGTTATCAGATATTAATATTTTACACTGTCCCTACACCTAGAGTGATTTTGCTGCCTTTCTTTTACCAAGGTATTTTTCAGGGTTTATGTGCATTGAATGTCTATAGTCCAGAGCATAAATACAGGTGTGTTTAACAGAGTTGAAAGGAACTATGGAGGTCTTCTAGTCCAACCCTCTGCTCAGGAAGGAAAACTCTGAGATGTCAAAATAGAAGTCCTGGGAAAAGTGTCAGAATAATAGAATAACTCTTAGATGGGGGGAACCCTATACCATTTCAGAGAAATATGTTAAGTTCTGCACATGGGTGCAAGGAACGGAGACGAGGCAGTGAACAGTGAACTTCAACTCTTTATGAATCATACTGAACAGAGCAAAACCCGAGGGCAGCAGCAGCCCTTTTATAGGGTTGGCTGCTGACCTATTAGCCAATGAGAAACATGGAAGTGTTAAACCCTTGAACCAATGAGAGTTGGCCCGTTAACAGCCAATCAGATTTCCCAGAAAGGACCAATCCGATATCGCTATTATCGGCCAATCAGAAGTGCAGGATTAGAACCCTGCTTTTTCTTAAGGTTGTTAAAACTTTATTAAACGCCTTTATTAGTTCATAACACCCCTTCCCCCTAGGTTCCGTTTGAGGGGTGCGGTGACGTAATCCCGTCGATATGCAGGTTGTTTTAACTGTCTATTAGATTTGCGCTGTCCCGCCGGTTCCTGTCTGTAGTCTGGTTTCGGTGGAACGTTTTTTGATTTATCTGGTACAGGCGGTTCCGCATCCTCACTGGATGACTAGGTGCCACTAATTCTGTCGTTGTTGTCCTCCGATCTCTGCGGGCTCGCTTCCGTTGAGGTATTCCTCTGTGGTGAGGCCATCCCTCTCCCTGATTCTTCTTCATGTAACGTGCCCGGCTGCTGACTTCCTTCGATTCCGCTTTCCACCATCTCGAATTCGGTTTCTTTGACATCCCCTCCCCCCTCAGTTTGAGAGTCACAGGAGTCGCGGGAACTGGGTTGTAGCCTAGAGCGAAGCTGATCTATATGGCGTTTCCATATTTTTCCGTCCAGTGTTTGCACACGGTACGATCTGGGCCCGGTGGTTTGAGTTACAGTTGCTTCGACCTATAATGGTTCGCCGGAAAGGTTTTTAGTGAAGACTAAGTCACCTACTATGAACTCACGGCATTTTCCGCTAGATCCACAGGGTTTCTCTGGTGCGTAGGACGGGTGGAGCCGGTCGAGGTGGGAACGGAGCTTGCGTCCCATCAACAGTTCAGCTGGAGTCTTGTTGGTGACGCTGTGCGGGGTGATGTGTTGGAGTAGGAGTATTCTGTTTAGTTTGTCGTCAATGTCCCCATAGTCCATTTTGTGGAGAGTTTTTTTAACAAATTGGACCATGCGCTTGGCCCTGCCATTGGCCGCAGGGGGCACTGGCAAGGTTAGCGCATGGCGGATACCCGGTCCGCTAAGTATTGTTCAAATGCCAGGGCGGTGAATTGGGGTCCGTTGTCAGAGACCAGAACGTCTGGCAACCTATGCGTTGCGAATAGCCTATTTAATTTGCGGATGACTGAATCGGTTGTAGTAATCTTCATCTTGTGGATCTCGAGCCAGTTGGAATAGGCATCCACTGTTAGGAGGAACTTATGTCCCTTAGTAGGTCCCGCAAAGTAAATGTGGATGCGGGACCACGGCCCCCGGGGGGTTTCCCACTCTGTTGGAGTTGCTCTAGGTGGGGCACTGCTGACTTCTTGGCACTTTAGACAAGTCTTTACCCAGGCTTCGATCTGCTTATCAATGCCCGGCCAACATGCGTAGCTTCGTGCGAGCGCTTTCATATGCACAATGCTGGGGTGACCGTCATGCATTGTTTTCAAAACTGCTCGTTGTAACTGCTCTGGGATGACGACTCTGTCTCCCCATAGGATGCAGCCTTTTTGCGAGAAAAGTTCTGTTTGCCGGTTTCTGAAAGGGGTGAAGTCGTCAGGGGTTTGTCCTACTGGCCATCCTCATTTGACCCAGCTGAGGACTTCCGCCAGGACAGGATCTCGTTTCATTTCGATAGCAATGTCTCTGGCTGTTAGCGGCGGTGAATGTAGTGTTTCAATCTGGAGTGTCGTAAGGGTTGGAGCTGGGTCATTGACGGTTTCCGGAAGTGGAGCAGNTAATAGTAAAAACTCGTCCATACACATATTCATGAAACCGTTTCACAGCAGATACAACAGCAAGAGCCTCTTTGTTAATTTGGCTATAGTTACGTTCAGCCTTTGATAATGTCCTTGAAAAATAGGCAATAGGGACTTCACTACCATTTGGTAACACATGACTCAAAATGGCTCCTACTCCAAACGGTGATGCGTCACATGTAATTGTTAAAGGCAAAGTCTCGTTATACTGCATTAAAACAGCATCTGAGCTAAGTAAGTTTTTCACTTGTCGGAATGTGTGCTCCTCTCGGTGTCCCCAGACCCAGGTGGTTTTTTGTTGAGAAGTCTATGTAGGGGCTCAGCTACAGTCGCTCTCTGGGGCAAGAAGATGTTGTAAAAGTTAATGAGCCCCAGGAAAGCTTGGAGGTCTGTCCTATTCCTGGGTCTTGGGGCATTTTTGATAGCTTTTAGTTTGCTATTAGCGGGATGAATGCCTTGCTTATTGATTAGGTACCCCAGGAACTCTACTTTATCTGTACACAGTTGACATTTTTTTTAACCTTAAGGCCGGAGTCTTTAAATTTCTGGAGAACCATTTTAAGACGCCTTTCTAGTACTTCTCTATTCGGGGCCGCAATTAAAACGTCATCAAAGTATGGCACGACCCCCTTGATCCCTTGCAAGAGTCTCTCCATCAGACTTTGAAAAATCCCTGGGGCTACGCTCACTCCAAATTGGAGTCGGTTGCATTTAAAGGTGCCTCGGTGCGTAACAATCGTCTGTGCTTCCGCGGTTTTTTTATCTACAGGCAGTTGTTGGTCTCCAGAAACATCTGGAACCGGTCTATGTACGAGTACCAGTCTTCTTGTGCCGGGTCAAATGGAGCGGGTGGTATGGCACCGCCGGACATGGTTTCCGTTGTCGATGAGCTTTCAGCCACGTGCTCTGTTTGGTGCTCTGTAGTGTTCAGTCAGCTCTGATGTCTCTGCATCCCACCTTCGTCTCCAGTGTTAAGTTCTGCGCATGGGTGCAAGGAACGGAGACGAGGCAGTGAACTGTGAACTTCAACTCTTTATTAATCATACTGAACAGAGCAAAACCCGAGGGCAGCAGCAGCCCTTTTATAGGGTTGGCTGCT